>MU227339.1:83653-98993 GCA_018584345.1 Thuja plicata | reverse complement strand
TTGTCAAAAACTGTATTCCATTAATATGAAACCATCTTTAACATACATAACTCTAATTGCAGTCACCAGTACAACTGTCTAAACCAATACCAAGTTATAAATAGTCGAGGATCTGCATACCCTGATATAAAGTATCCTAGGCACATAAGTTCTAAACTGGAAAACCATACATTAAAACAGAGCCAGTTGGGTGATTCTTTCCAGCCGTGATTTAGTTTTTTTTTAACTAAATGGATATCTTGCTATGATTGACATGTTTATTGAATGAGTTCTGTGATGCTGTTATTTTCTGAGTTATGTTAAATCGGGAATGTATCAACTAGGATGGGAGTTGTGCCGAATGTAGAGATCAAGGGAGGATAAATGTTTGTTACCTGCCAGTTCAAATCTGGATTAATACTTTGGCCAAAGTGAATGCATTGTTTATTGTCATGCATGGTTATTTATACCCCTTGCTACATCCGATGTATAGAACCTCCTATAGGCATATGTGCTTGTAGGTTAAGTTACACGGCTGCACTAAGACCATCCGAATCTGCCAATAGCGAGAAGCTAGGCTCTCGTTGCAGGGACGGGGCGTTCTTCGTGTCAGGAAGAAACCTGGGGAAGCTCATCACTTCCGGAGCTGACCACTCTACGGTTGGGCGGTAACAGCGCCTGGACCCCACCTTTGTTCGCGAGGAAGTGTAAGGGACTCAGTCCGAGGCTCAGGAGACAGAACCCGATGAGTTGATACTTCCAGTGTTTAATTCTTCTCTTCTTTCTCTTTTATTCATGTTGTACTTTATCTAGTGATCGACAAGCTGGTCGACACTTCTGGATGTAATAATTTTAATGTATCAATGTAAATTGGAAATTGTATATTTGATTCATATATCCGACAAGTTGGTCGGCATGTAATTGTACGTGTTTGGTTTAAAAGACTTATTGTACACTCGACAAGTTGGTCGCTTGTATGATCCTCTTTTGATGTAACATGTGATAAATGTTTTCAATTGTCGACCTTGTCTTTCGACATTTTGACTTTTCGACTGGTTATGCTTAAAAGCTTATGTGGCATTCTTGAGTATACTTTGTGAGTTTTTCAGTCTCTACAAAAATCATAATATGTGTATCAAAAGTAGGAAGAATTTTTATGTAAATCAGATGACTGTTATTTAATTTAGATCAGCGATATGTTTGATTTCTGCAATCTTGGGAAAACAAGGTTTTGTATATTAAAGTATGATTTTCTTAGAAATATATATACATATTTTCCTCATCCTCTTAGTTCGTGAAAGATTGTAAATGGAAGGGTGTTGAATGTGGGCAATCAGAGAAGGGTAGAAATTTTCTTTCTTCTATCTGCTAGTAGAAATCTGGTGTTTATTTTTGATGCTTTGGCCAAAGCTATGTTTGCAAATGTTCTTTTAAATATGCTGGTTTTAGTTTCATCTCTCTGACACATATGTGTTTGGTTCTACTTAGACATGTGTATATTAGACAGTTTCACAACCGCACCAGATTCCACCCGATCCACCAGTTCCAGGTTGCTAGGCTTCTCGTGCAGGGTTGGTGCGCTCTTCATTTTAGGATGAGCCTCGAGGGAGCCAACCACTTCATGATTGGGAGGAAAAAGCGCCCGAGCCACACTCCTGTCTCAAGATTTGCAGGTGGACGGATGTCCGATGGCTTAGGAGACAAGGATTTGCAGAAGGATAGTTGTCCGATGCCATTTTGTACTATGTTTCATGTTGTCCTTCATGGTCTTGTACTTAAAGTATATACATGTATTGATGTATTTTGTACTTTCTTGATTTATCGATGCACGACAAGTAGGTCGACATCTATGTTGTATTTGGATACTTATCATTGTTTTTGGATAGTCTTAGTGTGTACGACAGTTTGGTCAACACCTTGACATGTATATACATTCATTTTTATCGCTTTATGATTCGACAAATTGTATTCGAATCACTGTACTTATATCTATGAATAAAAATTGGGAAATCTAGTTGTCTAGTCTTATTATCGTTTTCGAATATGATTTTTGTTCGACTTTTCAAATTTTTAGATCATTGCTTATGTAGCATGTTTGTGAGAATAGTAGTCTTTAGACAATATAAGACTCATTAATATAATGACGTTTAATTAAGTTTTTGAAAATGATAAAAAATAAAGATAATCTCATCTTTGCATGATATATATATATATATATGACGTTGATAATGAAGACCAAGTTTATACGTTTGTGTCGGTTGACACTAATCTTCTGAGTCTCCATGTGGAAATAATTGGCGACCACCTTTGAAAACGTGTAAATCGTACCAAAAGAGAGTCACAGGATTACAATCCGAATTAAAGATAGGGTGAAGGGCTGTACGAGGAAAGTTCCGTCGTTTGACAATTTTGAAACCCTGTCCACATTGCATTTAAATATACCGACCTCCATATTTTCATAGTATATACACGTGTTTCAACCTGTCCATTAATCATATCCTTGGCAGATTTTATTTTATTTTATTGCTCTTTTAAATTATTCAATATTATAATATTTTTATTTGCATTTATTTTCATATATAAATGCAATCAGCCACGGAGTCAACAAACAAGGGCAAGCTTAATTAAAAGTATTAATGGAGTCTTCAACGAGATCTTCTGGCGGAGAGGGTTTTAGGAAATGATCCAGGCAACAAAAAACTTATTCAGTTCCGAACAAACATATGTCAGAATAATTGCAATAGGTATTTAATTAACGTAGGTATCACTCTAGCTCAATGCATGTTTTCTAATGGATATCTCAACTTCATTGTCGTCAAATTGACATATTATCAAATGGGTATTTGTAAAATTATCATCATAATTTTGCACGTTTCTTGAACTTTTTAATCATTTAATATTTTTTAGATTTGAACAATATTAACATATTAACATATTAATTGTTAATTTCTTTTAACAAAGTTGAGACTTCTAAGAGACATAAGTGTACCATTTTTTAAATAACATTTTACCTACATGTCCATATTTGAAATAAATTATATATTGTTGTTCTACAAATCATTCTTTACAATTTCAAAAAACTAATCAATTTTTTATTAGTTTGGTGGAAGTTATTTGAACCACACAGACATGCACTTAATTTTCAAGATACATCCACTTTGAAAATTCATAAAAGAAAAAATACTCAACAACAAATTATTAAAAAATACGCAATTTCTAGTACTCTTAACTATCTTTCTACCAAAGTATTTTTCAAAATACTAAATGCAACTTTTTTTTTTTTTGAAGCATATATCAGACAATGTTATGTTTTGTTGTAAAAGCAGGAATAATTTTTGGTGTGCGAATGATTTGACCCCCTTCATTATATCCATTTTTGAAAAACTTTAGTAGTTTATAGACTAGATTTGGAGTACTATAATTCATGTTCTTTTGGTATCTTCAAATTTTGAGTGCACAAGTTTCAAATTGCTCCTCCAAGCTCAAGTTTAACTGATTTAAGAAAAGAAAAAGAAAAACAAAAAAAAGTGGCCACTTATACCCCCATCCCCTTTTGTTCACCATCTTGGTATACATGCCCACCTCTTTGTCAAACAAGTTTTAAAACCTTAATTTCACAATAAGTCTTTGCATTACCCTTTTGCATCTCTTCCAAGTGCCAAGTTGTTGTTATAAGTAAATAGCTAAAACATTGATTGCATCTTGTCTTACTTTCATAAAAGGAAGATTCCCTCTATGCAAGCTCCCAAAGGTGTTTTCCAGCACTATTTTTTATTTGAGCTCTCAACATTATGGAGAAACTTTGTTTGCATGTATAATAATTATATAGGTCACAACTTCACTTCAAACCAATCAAAATTCATTTTTGCTCGAAGATCAAATAAGAGCATGTAAATTTGATATAAAGTTTTTTGTGTACTCATATATTTAAAGCTTGCTAAATTTTTAAAATTAGTTGATTCAAATTTTGTTACTTAACTTCCAATGAATCTTATATTGTGGTCTTAAATTGTGATTAAAATAAAAAATAAAAAATAGACAACAATATATCAACAATCAAAATGAAATAATTACTTTCATTTCTTCTAATTTCTAAATTTTTACACTAAATAAAATTGATTGTATTATATTACTAATATTCAACAAACCTAATTTTTAATAATAGAGATATATTTATTTATAAATACCAACATACCTCATATCCTAAAACTTAACATTGTCATCAAAATTCAAACCCCCACTTAATTATAAAACTCATAAATTTATTTAGATTAATAAAAGAAATAAAATCCTTCCAACCCAAATTAAACATTCTCAAAATATTTCATTTAAAAAAAATTAAAATATATTACTTATATTATTTGTACATTTAAATATGGTTTCTCTTCTTTAAATAAGAATAAATAACTGGCATAAATACAAAAATAATGAATATTGTTGATAAACTTAAATGGCCCAATCTTGGCTAGAACAAAGAAAAGTTTACATCTCAAACTTGAAGTATCATCCATCCTCCTTACCATGAGTTAAAAGCAACTAAGTGGCACTTATTGAGTCTCTCAGTGCCTTTAATTTGTTTCCTTGAAAAAGTCTTCAAATGATCCTTTCTGTCAAAGTACCTTGATACATGAATGGTGGACCATTCAGTCGTAGAAAAACAGCATTTGAACAAAATATAAGGGTGAACAATTCAAACTCTAATAACAAATGCTTTTGAAGTCCAACTAAACAAATTAGCTGTTGAGTCCAATTTGTGATTGACAATATGTATCTTCTTTGAATTAATTGAATGCAACACCTTAGTGTTATATAACATTTCAAAGCTTCACGCCTAAATTCCATAACACAAAGCTTATCCTATGATTATAAACATATTTAATTTTAGCGTGTATCCTATATTCAATTCTTGGTAAAGAATCAGAAGTTATGGTGGGATGAGTTTTCGGAAAAGACCAACAATTTTAAAATCAGCATGGATTAGTCATATAGCTAAATATCTGTTTCACTGCAGAGTGACAACATACAAATGGACGTTTTTAATATTTCTTGCTCTCTTTTAAAAGAAAACTTATCTTGCCTTGTAATACAGCCCATAAATAAGCTTAAGTCCCAATAAAACTTATCTTGCCTTGTAATACAGCCCATAAATAAGCTTAAGTCACAGTAAAACCTACTTAAGGCGACAACCATTCATCTTGTTGCTTTTCACAAACACACTCCCACAATGGAGGTATATTTTATATAGACACTATTACCAATCGAAAGGTCACGCCATTTTGAAATTTCTTTTGTTCATAGGAGGAGAATATAGAGGTCAAGGGTCTGCACTACACTGAAAAGGGCAAGTTTACCTTCTCCTGTTAACAGGCCATAGTTCTATGTCCATAAAAGTTTGTTTGGAGGAAATTGTGTAAACAAATATTGTGTTCTTTCTCAAGCACTTCTTGGTAATTAGAGTGGTTTCATGCGTGACGAAGTGAACATCACGTGAAGGTAATGGAAATACAAGTTGAAGTGACAGGTTTTGATAGGCATTCCGTTTCACATCATGCAACAATCTTGCATAAAAAATCAGAGGGAATTTGATATATCTAATGAAATTTCTGTGTAGATATCTTAATCGGAGTTGGTACTTTCTTGAGTCCACAACAACAGAAATATGTTTGGTGGAGGATTACATCAGATAATGAAGCTGTCATTGATGATTCTTATTTTTCCGTAATCACAAGTTATACTTTGAGCCTTCACATCTGAAGGCTGGCGATGTTGGAGAATAGAAGAATTTCCATCATCTCATGCTAGCTTCTTGCTTTAAGATGCTGCTTTGTATGAGAAGCGTTTTTGGGTTAATTTTCTTACTTCTTTTAGATTTTGTATTTTTTATGCTAACAACCTTTTGAAGAATGCATGCGTTGTGAAGATTCATTTTGGAGACAAATTCAAGATTTGGTGTTGAGCTCAATATGAATTGTTGCTCAACGATCTTCGGAGTATATGATCAAGAATTATACCCTTTCGCAGTCAGACCTCTGTCGTAGCTCTTAAAGATTATTGTCGAATAGATCAAGACTCTATGATTCAAGAGTTCACAACTGAAAGCTCAAGAACATGGCTCAAAGCTATATATTAACAAGGGTTAAAAGACAGTTTGATGAAGCCCCACTTGCTTCAAGATTTGCTTCTTCAGAAGCCGTTCTCAAAATATGTATTCATATCGTATAATCAGCAATTTTTGGTGTGTAAGCCTGGGGGAGGTGGTCCCTAGGCTAAATGAACCTTGAGGTTTTGATGATACTTTTGTAGGAACAATGTAATACAGAAGAGAATGTTGGCATAATACTTCGTATATTACATTGTTTAATCTGATTTAGTTACAAAGATTTGGTTATACAACCATTTCCTTGAACTGTTTACACCTTGTACAAAATCTTTGCAAAAATCATTGAATATTATTTTCAAGGTTTTCACCATTTCTCTCTCAGTAAGCTAGCTAACTGTACTTAAACAGTCCCAGGTCAGTTCTGGACACTACTAATTTTATTTCTTTCTGAACTTGTCTTAGATTTTGTTTACGATAATTTGTCAGTTGTATTTTATGTGTACATAACTACAAAAAATTCTTTTAATATTTCTTTCAAATACAACTCTACCATAAGTGTAGTCTTCTCAACACTTCAATGCCATTGATGATTGTTGGAGGAGAAGAAACCCTAGATGGGTAGAAAACAGAATGGCACTGGCAGACTGTGCCATTGGGTATGGAGCTTATGCTCTGAGGATGATGCAGTCAATCCAAAGCCTGGTACTTTACGTTATGTGGTGTGGCCAAACTCAACAATTCAACATCTAGGAAGGGCTGTCGACGATGGAATTTCAATTAGGTCATCAAGGCATGTTTGGATTGATCACAACACTCTATCCATCTGTGATGATGGGCTTATTGATCTAACATTGGGGTCTAGTTATGTCACTCTTTCAAACAATTGGCTGAAACACCATGATACAGTATGTACTTGGCTTACGAATGCATTTTTTCTGACCTGATTTTCTTAGATTTTTTCTCTCAATACTTGCACAACATTTAGAAAATGTGTTCCACACCAAAAAACTTTCATGTTTTCACCGGTATATGCAGGTTATGCTTTTGGGTCATAGTGACCACTTTTCAGAGGATAAGTTGATAAAAGTCACTGTAGCTTAAGGTGAACGTGATATTCTTTCCAGTTTTATTGAGATAATAATAGTTTTAGACATTATAGGCTTTCTGCACAAGTTTAAATATATAATAATTAACTGATTAAGCTTAAATTTTTTTTCTCATAGCTGGCAATAAGGAAATATTTTTGATGATGTTTATCTTAAAAAAAATTAAGTTTTTAAAAATAAATATGAAGATTTTGAAAAAGCCCCTACTCTTTTACATAAAATAAACAAACATAATAATAAAGTCAACAAGAACAAACCAAATGACAATAAGAAACAAACAACAAGAAGGTTGTAATCTAGTAGAACAACATCTTACATAGGGGTAGCAAACTGACAACATCTCACAAGGTGGCTCAAAACTAGCAGAAGTAGACAAAGGAAAAACAATCCACCAACAAAGAACAGAAACCAGCAAGCTTAAGGCAGTTTGAAATTAATAAGCTTCAGGGTGCTCTAGGCATGCAAAACAACATGTCTCCCCACTCTGTCTTTCTTGAAAAAACTCTCAATTTTTAAAACCAGACTTGAATCAAAAGGATATAAAGGGGATAAGAGGTCTTACCTCATAGATTTTGGCTGGCCTCCTTTCTTTCTTTATAAGATGTTTACGAAGCAATCATGACTGTCACAGTTTGGTCTCAATCCTACAACTGCTTTCTAGATATAGATTAATTTATTGTACACAATTCCCCATCTCCTCGTTTATTTTAAGGGGAGGTGGTAAATTATCCTCATATCTACTATCATGATTCATCTCTAGCATAAAATATCATGTTCCTGGGGAGGCTTGGTTGAGGATTTTGGATAGTCTCATCTTCGTCCTTACATGGGTACATATGGATATACATACAAATCAGATGACCAGGATCGATACATCATGTGGACCTCAACTAAGTGAGTGACTATGATTTCGTCCTGAGTCATGAAAACACATCAGACATGTATTCATAAAATATCATGATAATGGTTAGATTCAAATCCTTGGGTTAGATCCATAAACATATAAAAATAGATAGTTTTCTAATCTCATAAAAATATAAATAATAACCATAAATGAGCATATCAATCATCTGATAAACATACCATCATCCACAAAAAATAAATGTAAATGTATAGTTCTAACCATTATAATAGAATGTCCAAATCAGGAAGTCCAAGTATCACTATAGGAGAGGGTATTACATCCTCCCCCCCTAGAGTTAGGCTTACTCCTGGAAGCCTACAAATAGATATGGATAAACATCTCTAAGTCTAGCAGCATCCTCCCATGTAGCGGAGGAATCATCATTGGGGTCCCATTGGACCCTTGCCTGATCCATGGTACGACACCTGAGGGTCAGTGTCCACTACTACAAAATGCATACCGGCTCTAAAGCTAGCTGCCCGTCTGCTACCTGTAACGCATTCCAATCCAAAACATGAGTCACATCAGGAATATATTTTCTAAGAACTGAAACATGAAATACATCGTGAATATGAGCAAGGCTGGGCGGCAAGGCAAGCCGATAAGCTACTGGTCCTATCCTCTCTAGGACTTTGAAAGGGCCAACAAATATAGGTGCCAACTTGGAGCCTTTTCCATAACAGATTGGACTCTTTCGTGGACACACCCTCAAAAAGACTCTATCACCAAGAGCGAAGTGTACATCAGTCCTATGAGTATCTGCATACTTCTTCTGCCTATCTTGAGCAGTCAAAATATGCTCTCTGATACGTTTGACCTACTGCTCCATATCCTATAACATCTCAGGGCCTAGAAGTACCCTATCCTCCAATCGGTCCCAACTTAAGGGAGTGCGGCACGAATGGCCATACAAAGCCTGAAAAGGGGACATACCTATGGAACTGTGATAACCATTATTATAAGCAAACTCCACTAGATACAGATATTGTTCCCAATGGGTCTGCCTGTCTATAACATACATTCTGAGCATATCCTCAAGAACCTGATTGATTTGCTTTGTCTGCCCATCTGTCTTGGGGTGATAGGCTGAACTGAAGTTGAGCTGAGTCCCTAAAGTGTGCTGAAGTGAAGCCCAAAGAGCCGATGTGAATACTAGATCACAATCAGATATGATTTTCCTGGGGATACCATAGAGTCTCACAATGTCCTTCATGAATACTCTGGCTAAAAAAGCTGCTGAATAGGAGGACAACATGGGAGAAAAATGGTCTACCTTAGTGATTCTATCGACTGTTACCATGATAACGTCATGTCTCCTGGGAGTAACTGAGAGTCCCACAATAAAATCCATGGAAATAATGTCCCATTTCCATTCTAGCACTAGGTGATCTTGCAAAAGGCTAGCAGGATGTTGATGCTCTGCTTTAACTCTCTGACATTCCAAACATCTAGCCATGTAGTTTGTAATATCTCTCTTCATTCCTGACCAATAATATAATTGGTGTAGGTCAACATACATTTTCTTCACCCCGAGATGTGCCGAATAGGGAGCCTTGTGGCTTTCTGAAAGGATAAGCGCATGAAGGTCTCTTGCCATGGGTACATAGATTCTATTTTGTTGTCACAACAACCCAAGGGTATCTAAGGAATATCCTGAGAAGTGACCTTCCAAGGGTCTTCCTGACTCTATTTCTGTCTTAACCTACTGAAACCAAGTGTCAGAAGTGAGAGCCTCCCTGATTCTTTCCTGAAATGATGTGTCCAAGATATTTAACCTCTGTCTGAAAGAAGTCACACTTTTCTGCATTGGCATAAAGTTGATTTTCTCTAAGGCACTGCAATACTTGGCGAAGATTAACCTCATGTTCTTCAGAAGTTTTGGAGAACACTAAGATATCATCTAAGAATACTATCAAAAATTTATCCAAGTAGGTTCTGAAAACCCCATTCATTAAGCTCATGAATACAAAAGGAGCGTTCGTTAACCCAAATGGTACCACGGTGAACTCATAGTGACCATACATGGTATGAAAAGTTGTTCGATGAATATCGGCTTCCTGAATTCTAAGTTGATGGTATCCTGACTTGAGATCAATTTTCAAAAATAATTTTGCCCCTTTCATTTGATCAAATAAATCGTCAATGCGGGGTAAAGGATACCGAGTCTTGATTGTGACTTTATTGAGTGGACGATAGTCGATGCACAATCAAAGAGCTCGCCATCTTTCTTCTTCACAAATATTATTGGTGCACCCCATGGTGACACACAGGGTCTAATAAATCCTTTTTCCAAGAGCCCTTCCAACTGAAGCTTAAGTTCCTCAAGTTCTTGTGTGGTCATACGGTACAGAGCTTTGGAGATTGGTTATGATCTTGGAAGCAACTCAATTTGGAAGTCGATGTCCCTCTTGGGAGGCATTCCTGGAATTTCCTTGTGAAAAACATCCAAGTAGTCCTGTAATAGGGGATGATCTAATGATACATCCCTACTTTCCCATTGGTCCGAGTCCTCTACTGAGACTGCAAATAATTGGCATCCTTTGCGCATGTACCTCTTGAGTTGCATCGCAAAAATCATGCAGAGAGAGATGGGTCATTGTGCCCCAACAATCATTTTAGGTTCTCCTAAGTCATTTGAATACTGAATGCTTTTGTTTCTACAATCCAAGGTGGCTTTGTGAGCTTCCAACCAATCCATGCACAAAACTACTCCATACGAGCCTAGAGGAATTACTCGGAGATCTACTAAGGTGGAAAAAGGTCCAAGCCAAAACTTACAACCCTGGACACAAGAGTCAGAGGTTATTCTTGCCCCAGAGGCTAGCTCAACCTTCCACCTATCTTCTTGCCTTACTGCCCTTAGCCCACATTGCTCTACTAAAGATGGTGAAATAAAAGAATCTGTTGCTCCTGAATCAAATAGTATGGTGGTAGAGATACCCCTTAACAATCCTGGGGTTTCGATGACTGTTCCTTGATGATTGGATTGTTCATGGTCTACTGTGGCAAATACTCGGTGATCCTTGTCTGCAATACCTACTGTTGGTTCTGAAGTGGCCTGTCTATAGCTGGCTACTGGGGAAGATTTCTAACGGCAATTAACTGCAATGTGACCATGTTGGCCACAAGAGTAACATCCGATGTTCTTAACAAAATTCCTTCCTACGAAAGGTGCGCTGGACTACTGATAGCTACCTTGACTAGAGTTTTGAGGCATACTCTGAGCTGGTTGAGGGTTTGGGTATCGCTTTGCACGCTGCCAGTTGCGAGAATTGCTAGATTGTGAAACCACATTTTTATTGTTATTGCCATTGTAATTGTTGTTGCTGTTGCTGTGAAATTTTCTTTTTTGGTGGTTTTGACTTCCTTTGGGATGATAGTTTTTAGGTCCAGGTGCTCCTTGAGATGGATTCCCTTTGAAACCTGAACCGGCCTGAAAGGTATTACCCCCTTGGCCACCTATCCGACTGCCTAACCCCAAGGCTATATTTTGTTCCTCAAGACAAGCCTTGATGACCGCATCATTAACTATCTGGGGTTCAAACATTCCTACGCTACCGGCCAAGCGATCGTTGAGTCCTCTAAGGAAGTGTTGAGTCAGCATGGGTTCATCATCCTTATATCTAGAGTATGGCTTGAGTTCAAAGAACTTCCTCTCATAATCATCAACTGACATAGTTAGCTGCCTTAGGTTGTGAAACTCTTTGGCTCTTTCTCGTCTCTAGTGGTCTAAAAGAAATTTGGCTGAAAAGAGTTCTAGGAATAGTTCCCAAGAAAGAGTGGTAATATCTATGTGAAGTTTCTCTCTCTCTGCTTCCCACCAAGTAGATGTAGACTTTCTAGGGTGAATGACTGCAAACCGGGCTTTGGTGTTGCTGTTGTAAGGATGCATGGAGAAAAGCCTTTCCAAGTGTAGCAACCAATTTTTAGCGGTAGATCCACCTTGAGTTCCCCTAAAGAGGTTAGTCCTAGTCCTAAGGAGGTCTCGCATGTGAGAAGCACGCAAAGCATCTTCTTCGATTGCTTGATCTATCCTCCTAGGACTCCTTTCCCTTTCCTCATGGTGAGTGTAAGTCTCCCCATGGTGACCTCTATTATGCCCTACATCTAACCTCTAAAGAATCTATTGTAGGAGTTCTTGTACTTGAGCCCCCTAAAAACCTCCTGATTGATTATCAGATTGATCCCCCCTACCCTCATCTTCTTCTTCTTGATGACTTTCACGTTGAGATCTAGGAGGGGTATTTCAGGCACCTCCCCTTCTACTGCAGGTTATACGAGGCATCCTACCATGAGTAAGAAGAAGGATAAGTTTAAGGGTCCTAGTTTAATTCTATGTTTAAGTGTTTCCTTAAACATGAATAAAAAAGATTTAAGAGGCATGGGTTGAATTCCCAGGGCCGCAATGTAGCAACTAGTGCTCTGATACTAAAGATGTCATGCCCCGCAGGGGAACTGGGGAAGAGAACAAAGATTCTCTTTATAAAAGAAAACCTAAGTAATGATTTATGAATAATTTTGAATTTTTTTTTAAAGAAGTACATAAACATAACATAGTTTAACTTAGATTCCTCCAAGGTTCCCTTCATAATAAATGCACAATTTATTTAAGTCCATTTAGTGTACTAGCAACTTGATTTACTTCTTAAGCAAACTACATCTCAACATCTGTAGATTCTTTATAAAGAAATACAAAGTACTTTCATTTCAATTTGCCATTTAAATCCATTTTCATTCCTAAGTATTCTTTATGAATGAGATAAATTTTAAAGCAAATAAAATCATCTAAATCATTTGATACATTACAAATATTACATTTGTTTCTCAATAGCTTTTCACTTAATCAACAATAATGAGAAATATAGTACTTAACTTGGAATATTACAAAATCCTTTTCTTTTCCAACATCATATACATAAAGTTCATACTTTCCCTTTTCTTTTTCCTTAAATCTACCCATTCCCAAATAAATCATTTGAAGTACATTTATGATTACATTACATTCATCTCCTCTTGGGAGGCAACAATAATTTTACATCATGAAAGATAAAGTCTTCATTCTTCCAAACTGGAACATTAAGCAAGCATGAATTCCTCAAGCGCCGCATCCGCAAAAGATACCTCAAAAAAAAGATTTACCACCCAACCACGTGGATACCAAAAGGCCCACTTCCCCGTGCTAGGAGATAAACACCAAGGTCCACAAAGAAAGGATAGATAGACCATACCTAGGGTTGGGTAACCTTTCCCAAATAGAAAAATGATAGAAGATCAAAGTATAAAATATTTTCCCAAACATTCTAAGGCTTGGTAGGACTCTAAGAAATAGACTAAGTGAGTGTCATCCCGTAGCCCTCACCCCTTGGGTTGTCCTGGTACTAGCCACTCCGGGCCCCGGCCCCCAAGTAGGCACAAACAGAATCAAATGACTTTTGTATAGACAAGTGCCATTCGATCACACCTACGCATAGGTAACTTCTCCCACTCCCATGCATAGCCTTTACTAGCGCTAATGGCATGGGTGAGGCATACATTAATATTTTTAGTGTTTTAACCCATTCCCATAAGTTTAATTAAGTTTTCACTTGTTAAATAACTCTTCAGTCGGTTATCCTGGTACTAGCCACTTAGGGCCCCAGCCTTGCACTGAGAGCCACTCACATAGTGTTCTTAGGTTTTCTACCCTTAACCCACGCATTGAAAATACATCATATATGAAATAAAACACATCATAAACACTTTTAAGAAACTTACATCAAGAATGGAAAGGATTAGGATAGTTCAAGGATGTTTACGAAAATTAGGAGCGGTTTAGGGAGACCTAGGATAGTCCTGATCTTCCAGACAATCCTAAACCCTAACCTTACTTCCTACACACATCCTAACCCTATTAAGGCATCTAAATGCACCATACAAATTTCATCAAACAAGAAATGATCATATATCAAGTTTACACAAACTTTGTATGCCAAAACACAATGCTTCAAAAAGTCTCACATGCCTGAAATTTACCTAAGTCAAAATTAAATTGAAAGTTCAAAACTAGAAGTTGCATCTTAACTCCTGTAGGGCTGAAACCTATCTCAATCATCTCGGATGGTACCTAATTCCTTTATACAAGTATAACTTAAAGTATAAGAAATTAAAGTATCAAACTTATAAAAGTATAACTTAAAGTATAAGAAATTAAAGTATCAAACTTATACTTAAACGAAACAAACAATAGAAGGTTGGGATTGAGAACAAAATAATACAACTCACAGAAAGTCGGGAATGAGAGCAATAGAAAATCGGGAATGAGAACAATACAAAATCGGGATTGATAACAGAATAATACAACCCGCTGAAAATTGGGAATGAGAACAAAATAATACAACTCACAACAATATACTTGTATAAACGAAACAAACAATAGCAAATCGAGATACACGGCAGAATAATACAATTCACTGAATGCTGGCATTTGTATGAACGACAAACATGGTTCAGACAATAATAATAAATTATTTACAACTGACATTTGAATTAACATTCTGCAACTTATATTTGTATAAACATTCTACAATAACACAATAACACAATAACACAAAGTGAAATAATGCATAAACCTTTTGCAATAATACAATATTACATAATACAATAATGCAACAATATATAAACTTTCGACAGTAATACAATAATACAATATTGTATAAACGTTCAACAAACAAAAAAAACATATACAAAAACAAGCAAACAAATCTAAAACCAGCATGCATACAATAAAAGAGATTTATCTCTCAGGATGGGTTCCAACCTGGAGTCCTGCGGAGACCGGTTGATGAAGAAGAATCTACTCCCCTCAACTCTTCCAGCACTCCTTCGAATCTTTCTGGATGCAATCTCCAGCCCCTTCCCGGTACAACCAAATGCCAAACTAAATGAAATTCTCTCCTCTCTAATCTAATTTTTCTACAAACATAATACTCCCCTTATTATTTCTTCTCCGATCAACTCCTATCCAACACCCTTTTCAGATAGGAAATTCTTCCTTTATATAGATTGGAGGAGGTAGTTGCACGGGTAATCCAACCGATGCAACCATCCCAACTACAGTAGTTATTAATTAATTAATATGGTTTGTAAAACCATTCCTGTGAAGGGACAAATAAATTTTATTTAATATAACTATGTCTCTTAAATTTAAGGGTGGCAAAAATAGTTAATATTATTTTTAGGAGTAATTTACTAATAGCCATGGCAAAAGAATTT
>MU227339.1:32161-42490 GCA_018584345.1 Thuja plicata | reverse complement strand
GAGGTGGGGGGAGTGGTGGTCATACCAGTACTCTGAGGGTTGGCTTGAGTACTATTTTAGAGGATGAGGAGGCGATGAAGGAGGAGGCACCTCAGTTGGTGCGGAGAGTATGCCGACAGACTGGTGTTTTTTTGTCTCTAAGAGAGGAGGAAAGGGTGGTGATAGAGGATGTAGATGTTGAGATTGGAGATATAGATGTGGAGGCTTTAGATGAGCAGAGTGCAGGGACGAGTTCCTCGACTGGAAGTAGCAGTTCTGGCAGTAGATCGGGTGGGAGTTTTGAGAGTGATGATAATTCTTGGGTTGTTAGGGAGAGAGGAGGTGAGGGTTTGGGGGACAGGGCTGAGGAGGGGGATATGGATGTGGCCATGGGGGGTATGGAGGTGGATCCCTCAGAGTTGGAGTGGCTCACCCAGTAGGTACAGGATCTTCAGGCCAGTCTTGCTTCTGCTGATGGCCGTGCTTCAGCATTGGAGGCTAGGGTTATAGCGGGCGAGGCTAGAGAGTGACAAGCTTGAGCTGACATGTGTTCATTCATTGACAGTGTTCAGGATGCCTCTCACTGAGATGTTTTGGATCGATACTATAGATCTGGGCGTGATGCTCAGAGAGAGATCGAGTACTGGAGGTGCCATTATGAGGGTGCAGTTCTTGCAAAGAAAAGAGTGCCCAGTTACATAGCCTCTCAGAGATCTAGCAGGGTGCAGAGATTGCAGAGCAGTGGTGTTAGAGCTCCTGGTTCATCACAAAGACTGGCTTTTGATATGTCACCCCCTAGTCCACCTCCTGGCAAGGGTGGGGGTAGCACATGTTGATCTTGATGCTTCTCCCATTATGTATCATGTAACATTTTGTGGTGATTCTCATTTGATATACTCTAAGTAGTATCTATTTTTGTATCCCGACATTGATATTTATTGATATATATGTTGATTACCTTCCTTTGTTCATACTTGTGACTGTTCATTGTACTCAGATATTTTGATTATATGAGATGCAACTAGTGATTTGATATGATATGCATTGGTTTACTTGCTATATGTATGATTCTATATGATTTGGTTTTTTAGATGATGAGATTTATATGCAATATGATTCCTATGATGCAAACTCGTAGATGGATGATTTACTTTTCCTATGATACTGACATGTTTATGCAGGATGGTGAATATGAGATGTATGTTTATATGAGATTCTTATGGATGCATGTGATTTATGATTTACTATGTATGCAACTACTATGTTTTTTTTTTCATTTTTTGATGCACTTAAATGGAATGAATGCAATCTATTATGCACAAAATATCTGAGTAATGCATGTGTTAATTAGAAAGAAGTTAGTTTTGTTGATAGATGTTCTCTGAGATTGATCTAATAAAATGGAATGATAGAAAGGATTTTTTTTCTTTTTTGATAGATATGAATTGATAGAAAGTATGAGTGTCCCAAGTCACTGCCCCTGTTTCCAATATTTCTCATCATTGAATCTTTTTTTTTTTTTTTTTTGAAATTCCGAAGAGAGTCCAATGCATCCAAATCACATACCACCTGGATACTGCCACGACCTCTTGATAAGTGGAAGGTGTAGAGAGATTGAATAGAAAGAGAACTTAGTGCACCCAAATATTGACCATCTGGGTTCAACTATGTTCCCTATTTGAAAAGAAAGAGAGCCAAAAAGAACCCAGATATTGACCAACTAGATACTGCTTTTTCCTCTGAATAAACTAAAAAAAGGAAACCAAGATAGAACTCCTATGCACCCAGATTCCATTTGGATAACACCGCGAGCTCTTGATTCTGAAAAGGGAAAGCCAAAGCAAACAAGATAGAACTCCTACACCCCTAGAGTCCATCTGGATAGCATCACGAGCTCTTGATTGCAACATAAAAGAAAAGACCATAGAAACCAAGATAGAACTCCAATGTACTTAGAGTCCATCTGAATAGTGCTGCGAGCTCTTGATTCTATAAACCAAACAAGAAAATAAAAGAGAAAGAATGTCCATTTCTTTCCTAGGGTTAAGCTCAGATCGTGGAACTGCGTGGCTACCAGATAAGTGACAGCACCTACCACATTTATCCTAAATCATGATGGCCCTGAAATCGAAGTGAACATTCAACATACAACAATCAAAGAAAATAAGTCATGATCTATCATAGCTACTCTCCTCACATGGTGGATCTTAGAGTAGCGTAAGAGCATAATAAAAAAATATAGACTGACATCTGACCGACTGACTGACCTAGTCAACATTTTTTTGGATGGTTCCTTGATGTAGTTGGATTCTCTTTATTGGCTCGACTCTTTTGATAGGCTGATTGGCTTGATTGCTTGAGTGTGTCTAGTTTTAGTAATAGATTACTCATATAAGACTGGCCTATCTGGTTTGAGTGTATCCATCACTATGTAAGATGATTGATATGATTTGATTGATTGATTGTGATCATGTTGGCAGCTAATCAAGCTATGTTAGATGGGCCCCATGCTAGTTCGCAAAGCTCATGATTGTGACAATTGATAGATTGGCTTGGTCGCCAGTTGCTTGCTGATTGATTTGATAGATTGATAAAGTTGTGTCAGATGAGCCCAATGGTGATTCGTAAAGCTCATGATTTTATTGCTTGGAATTTTGCAAAATTTTGAATGTTTTTGATGAAAATTGATTGTCTCAGGATTTTTGATCTTTTTAGGATTTTTTAAGAGTTTTTCAATTTTTAGGTATTTTTTCAAGACATTTAGAATCGCCCCCTACTTTGGTCGACCATTATTAACCATGGGTAAGTGCTTGGTGCTCAGAGGGGAGTGTGCTTCTGGATATAGCTTTGGTAGTCAGGCTTGCATTTGAAGTGTGCTCAAGCTTTTTGATCTTGGAGTTCATTGATGGTGAAGCTGGATTTGAACACTTGGTGCCTATTTGCCAGGTTTTCACCAAGGTACCTACTTAATAGCGCCTATTTGCCAAGTTTTCATTGAGAGAGAGATTTTGTTTCTCTTTACTTTTTTGCTTTTTTTTTTTTTAATTTTTTTGTTGTCACCAAGGCGCCTGATTGCCAGGTTTTCACCAAGGTAACTTTTGTATTTTCTGATTTTTTTGGTATTTTCTGGATATGTAGATAGGTGCTTTAACCATTAAGGCCTCAAGCATAGAACCTCTTAAGGTGCATGTTGTTGATGTATCTAGGGATTTGATCTCCTTCTGGTGTCGCCAATATGCATGCCCCACTTTGGGTAGAGTTGACAATGACAAACGGGCCTAGCTAGTTAGGCTCAAAATTTCCAGGTTTGACTCGCTCTGCTTGGTTCTTTTGATTTTCCATGAGGAAAAGGTCTCCTATCTCAAATGTTCATGACCTCACCTTCTTATGATAGTTCCTTCTAAGGTGATTTTGATAGTCTTGTAGGTGGTTGAAGGCATTCTATCTTCTTTCATCTAGTAACTCCAGTTCACTGAGCCTTTCTACTTTGTAGTCTTTGTCTATAATCAGGTTCTTCAAAGATATACTTAGGGATGAGATTTCCACTTTGAGGGGTAGTACCGCCTCTAATCCATACACTAGGGAGAAAGGAGTGGCTCCTGAATGTGTTCTTATGCTAGTTATATATGCCCATAATACGGGAATAAGCTGTAAATGCCAGTCTCATCCTGATTCATTCACTATTTTCTTCAAGATTTTCAAGGTTGTTTTTTTTGTAGCTTCGGCTTGGCCATCCCTTGAGGATAATAAAAGGAAGAGAACCCTTGTTTGATATGGAACTATTCACATAGCTCTTTGACATCTTTGTTTTGGAAAGGCGTACCATGATTTGTCAGTATGGTTTGAGGAATCTCGTATCGACAGATGATGTGGCTAAGTATGAACATTGATATCTGCTTTCTAGTAATGTAAGTGAGGGGAATTGCTTCCACCCACTTAGTGAAGTATTCTGTTTCTGCTATGATATATTTGTGTCCATTTGTTGAAGAAGGTGTAATTTTGCCCACTAGGTCAAATCCCCACATGGAAAATGGCAATGGTGATGTGATAGGATTTAGTTCTTGGGCTGGTGCATGGATGAGGTCTCCATGAATTTGACATTTTCTACACCTTTGTACATGTTTGTGTGCATCTGTATCTATTGTGGGCCAATAGTATCCCATGCGGATGATCTTCTTAGCTAAGTTGTTGCCACCTCCGTGGGTTCCAAAAATTCCTTCATTACCTCGTACAAAGCTCTCTGGGATTCCCTAGAAGTGAGACATCATAGTAGAATTTCATCTAGACTTTGTCTATATAAAGTAGTTGAGAGGATGGTATACCTAGAGGCTTGGTGGATGAGGGACTTTCTCTAGTTTCTAGACAAGTTGGGAGGTAAGACACTATTTTGGAGGTAGTCATATACATCTTGGTACCATGGGTTTTTAGGACCAACAAGGACACATGCTAATTCTGTGATGGATGCTTGATATGATGGCAACAAGAGTTGCTCTACTAGAAACTGGAATCTTGTTTCGTTACCTGACATATCAATCAATGATGCTATGGTAGCCATCACATCTACAGCTTTTTTTTGTGCTCATGGGGCTTTCTCGAAGAAGATGTAATGGAACTTGGTGCGTAGTTTTTCCATCTACGCTCTATATGGTATTAGCTTCTCATCTTTGGTCATATAATCATTGTTGACTTGACTAATGACCAAATACGAATCTCCAAAGACTTTAAGGTTCTTGATTCTCCATTAAATTGCTATCTTTAAACTGATGACCAATGCTTCATATTCTGCTATGTTGTTTGTGCATGGGAATTTGAGTCTGAAAGATTTTGGAATTGTATCATTATCTGGAGTGACAAGCACTATCCCTACCCCTGCACCATGGTCCATGCATGACCCATCAAAGTATAGTTTCCATACCTCGATCGCTGGTTGTAGTGTCATAATAGATTCGTCAGGAAAGTCAGAAATAATAGGCTGATGGTCCTGAATGGGTGCCTCTATTAGTTGATCCATGATCACTTGCCCTTTGATGGCCTTTCTGCCTATGTACTCAATGTCAAACTCACTTAAGATCATTACCCACTTTACAAGTCGTCCAGTGAGCGTTGCTTTTCTTAGGAGGTATTTTAAAGGATCAAAATGTGCGATCAACTTTGTTTGGTGACTCAACATATAATGTCTCAGCTTCTGCAAAGCGAAGACAACTGCAAGGCATGAATTTTCAATTGGCGTATAGTTAAGCTCATATCCTACCAATGTTCTGCTTAGATAGTAAATGGACCTTTCTTTACCTGCATCATCATGTTGTGCCAGGAGTACACCTAATGATGATTCTGTTTATGAGATATACAGAAGCAATGGTCTACCTTGGAATGGTGGCATCAATATAGGAGACTTGAGGAGGTAGTCCTTGAATATTTGGAATGCTTGTTCACATTGCTCTACCCATATGAATTTGGTGTCTTTGTGCAGTAGATGTTGGAATGGGTGGTACTTGTCTGCTAGCTGAGCTATGAAATGCCTGATTGATTGGATCCTTCCTTGTAACCCTCTTAGTTGCCTCAGGTTTGATGGTGGAGGCATTTCCAATATTGCTTTGACTTTTTCTGGGTCTACTTCAATGCCTCTATGTGACACGATGAACCCCAGTAGCTTTCCTGTTGTGATACCAAATGCACATTTATTTGGGTTTAAACGGACTTTGTATTCCTACATTCTGTCAAAGATTGGTCCCAATACTTATAGATGATCCTTGTGAAGCATTGACTTGGCTAGTATGTCATCCACATAGTCTTCCATTGTTTTGTGGATGAGATCATGAAATATAGTTATCATAGCCCTTTGATATGTTGCGCTTGCATTCTTGAGACTAAATGGCATGATGTTCCAACAATAAGTGCCCCAAGGACATGTGAAAGCTATTTTATGTTGGTCCTCCGGTGCGATCCTTATCTGATTATACCCTGAAAAGACATCCATGAGTGATAGCATTTGATGTCCAGTGGTTAGATCTACTATCATATCAATGTTGGGTAAAGGAAAGTCACCCTTGGGACAAGCTATGTTGAGATCTCTAAAGTCTGTGCAAATCCGTATCTGACCACTGTGCTTTGTAACTGGTACCAAGTTAGATATCCATTCTTCGTATGGTATTGGTCTTATGAACTTGGCATCCAGGAGATTTTTCAACTCTTCCTTGACTAGCAATGCAACATGGGGATGCATCTTTCTCAGCTTTTTCTTGATAGGTTTAGCGTTGGGTGGCAATGGGAGATGGTGTAGTAATAGCTCTGGATCTAACCCTGGAATATCTGAGTAGGACCATGCAAAATTGATCATCCTTGCTTTAAAGAAGTTGATAAACTATTCTCTCTCCCCAGGGGTGAGTGATTTTGCCAAGTATATGTTCTTTTGGTTCTTGTCATCTCCCAAATTGACTTCCTCTATTTCTTCTGCTAGTAATGCCAATTTCTCCTCTGTCAAGGGGATGAGTTCCTTCTTTCCATCTTCTAGCGCCTCTGTGAGGTTTTCGCTAGAAGATACGTCTTGTTTTAGCTTGTTATTATTTTTTTGTTCTTTTTTCTCTTGTGGACTGGAAAGAGGAGTTGCCTCCTTGAAATATGCCACTCTGTCAAGGTCAATGGAGAAGCCTTCCTTGTGGTCTCCTCATGGCATGCCTTCCCTAAGTCCCATGAAATCAACAATAGCCTCATCGTTCTCGAAGACATCTAAATCAAGCGGTCCTTGTTGATCCCACTCTATTAGCTCTGGGTGTACAAGACATATACTTTCGTGGTTGTTTGACTCTAGTTGATTGAAAGGGACTACAAATATGGTTCCTAAAAAAATGGACTGTGATGTGGACACACCACTTGAGGTATGATAAATGACATGCTTATCTATGCAGGGTTGTTTGACAATGGATAGTTGGTCAAATAAGTCTTCTAGGTTTATGGTAGTGTCTGACCGAGGGGAATAATATGGGATCGACAGTTTAGAGTCATGAAGGGATCTCCACTCATACTCGTGGGAGTCAGTCTCGATGGAATTCTCGTCAGATGTCTCACTTCCTTCGTTATCATTGATTTCTATGTGAAGGTCTATTCAGGTTTGTGTGGTTCCCTCTTCGATGGGCAACAACTGTGCTAGTATGTTGCTTATCAAGACATGTTTTATGTTCTACCCCTAGTGCATCTCTGCTATTTTCTCCTGGTCAACTTGGATGTCTTGGATTATAGGACCAGTTCTTTGTTGCCCATAGCCCAACCCTCTCTTGTTTCTTTGGGTTGGCGGGAGAGACAATTCCATTATGCCTTGTTGTCTTGCCCCCAGGTTGGTTGTACCATCATACCCGAATCTTTGTAACAATGTATAACCATTACCATAGTTTGATAGGGGTAGGGTTTGTCAGATTGTCTCTTGTCGGTCTTGGTATAACCATGTACTGATATCTTGTTCAAATAGATTTTCTTCTACTATGTCTCCCCATCTGACAAAGGTTATGGGCGGACATCTGAATAGAACAGGCTGCGGAGTTGCTGTTATAATAATAGGTTGTGGCATGCCATAAGTTCTTAGGCTCTGAGGCATGTGCATGATGGTGAAAGCCTCTCCATATCAGTACTCACCATAGCCTTTTTTAGTGATGGATATTTTGCCCACTTTCCGTGTGACATCCTTAGGATTTGAATCTGAAGAGGAGGGGATACTTGCATCTTGGTTAATGTCTATCTTTCCTATTGTTTGTGTGACATCGTTAGGATTTGAACCTGAAGAGGATGGGATGCTGGCATCTTGGTTTGAGGGTACCTAGTTATCAGTTCTGATTTGGACGGCATTACAGTATTGGAAAGGATTGGGATCTCCCTCTATGATGATTTCCTCTCGCTGGTGTGGGAACTTGATGCATTGATGGTATGTCAAAGGTACGACTTGCATTTCATGTATCCAGGGTCTCCCTAGTAGCATGTAGTATCCCAACTCAAGATCTAGGATCTGGAAGGGAGTGTTTTTGACCATTGGACTGATATGGACAGGTAGAATGATAATACATTTAGAGGACCTTTCCTCTTCATCATAAGCTCTGATATTTATCATCCTTCTGACATCAATGCTTGATTTTGAATAGCTTAGTTGCTTGATTAACTTTAGAGTACAAATGTTTAACCTAGCTCCACCATCAACAAGGACCTTACAGATAGCGCTTTTGTGTACCTGGACAAGTAAGTGCAAAGGATCATTATTCAGGGGTTTATGCGGCGACACATCACAGTCTATGAATGTGGCATGTTTGTTAGCAGCTATATGGTTAAGCATCTTTTGGAAGCTCTTGGGTGTTATGTCCCTTGGGACAGCTGAATTCTGAAGGGCTTGGTCAAGTGCTAGTTTATGCTGTAGAGATATGCGCAATAGGTCAAATATGGAGATCTAGGCAGGTGTGCACTTTAGTTGATCCACTATGCTTGGCTATGGATCTAATTTTGCTTTACGATTGGAAGATACAGTAGATGAGGATGGTACTCCTTGCAAGATGACTCTGGCGTGACGCGTTGTTACAACACATTTGTTACTTTGGTCTTTGATAGTGATTGTAGCCACATGGCTATCTAAAGGATTGAGGCAATTGATAACATTATCACTGTTGGCATATGTATAGTTGACTTGTTTTGTCTGTCCACCAGACCTGGAGGATTTTCCCTTGTGATTATGAAAGGTATCGTTGAAGATAGTGTGATCAGTTGTGCCTTTGGTTTGGGTGTTTGTGACATCGATGGCCCTTGTGTCAATCAGATCTTGGATAGCATGTTTCAAATAGAAACAATTAGACATTTTGTGCCCTTTCACTCGATGTAACTCGCAAAAGTTTTTGTCATTATACCATCTTGGTTTGTTTGCATCTTGTTCAATTTCCCCGATTTCAGGGAGAGTGATAGTGTTTGATTGTATCAACTTGCGTAAAGTTGATTCTATCAGCTCTCCTAATGGTGTGAAATCTCATTGCTGGAATTGAAACCGTGGTCTACGTTGAATCTATTGTTGACTGTTTGACATAGTGGCTACTTGTACAAGGGGAGGTTGGTTTTGGGTCTATGCTTTTTGAGTGGGCCTTGTGGGTTGTTGGTTGGCCATAGGTGCGCCTTGCAGTGACACCTTAGGTTGTGCATAGTTGACTGTCTTCACATCAATGACACCATCACTAGTGACATTTTTGTTTTTGTTCCACCACTTAGCTTTGTCCATTGTATTTTTGTTTGTATTCATTTGTGTTGGATCTGTAAGCATTCCTCGTTTGACTAAGTTCTATTCACAATGAACTCCTCGTTCGATGAGTTGTGTGAAGTTTAGAGCTAATTGTAATTCTATTGTGAATGACACGTCTGGAATTAGATTGTCAACAAACATGACTATTAGGTCTTGTTCGGGCACATCATATGTTATGCGGTTTGTCATATTCCTCCATCTCTGTAGGAACTTCACAAAAGAATCTCCATCCTTCTGTTTGATATCGCACAGGTCCTTGATGCCGACCTTGTGCTCGATGTTATGATGGAAGTGAGCTATGAACTTTTCAACCAGTTCACCCCAAGACTGAATGCTATGAGGTAAATGCGAGAACCATTCCATTGCGGGTCCAGCCAAGCTTTGTGGGAATAGTTGCATTAAATATGTTACATCATGGGTGACTTTGACACAACTAGCAAAAAACTCTCAGATATGTTCAATAGGGTTGGTATTGCCCCTATATTTGTCAAATTTTGATACTGAGAAGTGATTCGAGAACAGAGACATGTGGAGAGAATGG
Organism: Thuja plicata; assembly: GCA_018584345.1. Taxonomy (NCBI): domain Eukaryota; kingdom Viridiplantae; phylum Streptophyta; class Pinopsida; order Cupressales; family Cupressaceae; genus Thuja; species Thuja plicata. The sequence goes on along the minus strand of MU227339.1, from coordinate 32,711 downwards.
TCAAAGGGGTATGGGTATAAATCCTCTACGGTGTAGGATTTAGTTTGCCCCTGATTTTTCATATCCATCATTTGGGTTTGAAGGGTTTGCATTTGTTGCATTAACATGTCCGTTTGATATTGAGGTTGGTGTGTGAGGACGTTCCTCTATGCTGTAGTGGGTATGAGGCTATGCCTCTGTGTCCCTTTAGTAGGAACATAGGATTTCATCCTGGGGACTTGATATTGATTTTCCATCAAGTGATTTGGAAATGGGGGCACATGAGTAGCCCATGGTGAGTTTTGATGTGTTTTCTGTTGTGATTGAAACTGGGGTTGATATTGCTGCTGCTGAGGTTGGGGTTGAAGTTGAGGTTGCTATTGCTGAGGTTGGAATTGAGGCAACTGAAGCTGGGGTTGTTGTTGTGGGGGTTGGTTTTGAGGCAACTAAAGCTGGGGTTGTTGTTGCTGGGGTTGGATTTGAGGCAAATGAAGCCGGGGTTGCTGTTGCGGGGGTTGGATTGATGTCAGAATGGGAAAAGGTGTAGCCTTGGGTGGGCATTGACTGTAAT
>MU227339.1:20052-32111 GCA_018584345.1 Thuja plicata | reverse complement strand
CTGGGGTTGTTGTTGCTGGGGTTGGATTTGAGGCAAATGAAGCCGGGGTTGCTGTTGCGGGGGTTGGATTGATGTCAGAATGGGAAAAGGTGTAGCCTTGGGTGGGCATTGACTGTAATTCATACTTGCAGAGATGGATCCTTGTGGGCATGAGGTGTTGATGCCAAGAATAGTATGAATTGACTGTAGCAGCGACATAGTTTCTGAATAGTTGGTGTTTTGTGTGATGGAGGGCATAGCTTGAGAGCTTGATTTCCCTGGCCATGTGACCGAAGGTGGGAGCATACTAGTAACCACAAGTGCACTCAGTTGCGATCCTGCCATGCTTTGAGTGGAAGATGTGCTGGCCTGGTTCGTGCCATTGGTTTGACTGGGTATCGTCTGTGTCAATGTGGGTAATACCAATGGTGGGAAGATTTGAGAGACAATAGGCAGTATCTAAGGAGGCTGAGTAGTGTTTTTACCTACAAGAGGGTTTTCAGGCCATATGGTTGATACACTGAATTCAACAGGGAGTTTGACTCCCTTCTTTATCAGCATAGCTAAGAAGCGTTCGAGATTCCTCTCTACAACAATGTCAACTACTTGTGTGGAATAAGCATCTTGCTCTATATCCTCTAGTTCCTCTTCTATGACATTTTGGAAAAGAGCTACCCCATGGGGTTGTTCAATGAACAGAGTAGAACTGGTGTTTACAAAAGGGTCGTCTTCTCTCTTTGTTTCCCAAGCGGGGAATCTGTTGATATATGACTCATCAAGTTGCGTTCTAGCCTTTGACCTTGTTTAAGGCCCTCCATGAGGTGTTTGAGACATAGTGTGGTCCAAATTTTGTAACTAAAACAAGTGCTATAAATCAAACAAAGAAGAATATCCTTTCTAAGGAAGTCCGAGTTATGTTTTGGACAAGGGTAATTCTAAGGATAGATTTTGATATATCTTGATCTCAAAGTGGTGATGATGTAAAAAGATAAGATTTGTCAACCTTTTCTTTGGACAAAGTCACTTTGATAAAGATGATGTTTGATATGATGAGATCAAGGTATTCGAGTCTGAGCTTTCGAACTACCAATATTTTGACAATAATCGTGCTTTTCAGAGAAGGGATGATCTTTAATGTCTATAGATTCACACAATGTTCTTCACATTTTCCTGGGATAGACACTAGTTTTGGACACCAAATGAAGAGTTCTTTCAAGGTTTTTAGGTCAAAACAAGAGTAATGTATCTCTGGTCAATTGCGGTATAACTCCACCGATTGCGGTAAAGCAAATGGTCGATTGCGATAGTTTACCACCGATTGCGGTAATAAACAAGTCGATTGTGGAAATAATCAGTTAAACTACGACAAACTTCCTTCAATTGTGGCACAATATGGGCAATTGCGGTAAATGAGAAATAGTCTCAAAAAAGGACTAAAAGATGGGTAACACTGCTTTGACAATTTTGATATTTTGGAACAATGCTTCTGATTTGCAAGACAGTTGATGTTGATAATCCTAGACTTTAACACGTTTGACTCATTTTGACAGTTTGGATGTTTTGTTTTGCATTTTCAAAAACTGATCAAGGAAACAAGCACAACAGACATTGTGTTTTGATGAATGAAGACTAACAATGTGTATGTTCTACAACTTTTTCAAGTTGCAAGGTTATCATGAGATCTTAACAATGAACATTCAAATTAATCTAGGTCAATGGCTTCATAATACAATGTTATAGGTTGTTCATGCTTGAATGTCCGTTAGCTCACACATCAATTGTCACACTACTAGGACACGAAGGTCCATGACATAGGTGCCCGTGTTTTTACTGTTTCCAGGTATTGTTGCCGTGGAGTGAAGATCTCTTTCACTACACAAATACCGTGGGACACATATGTTGAGAATATTGGGGGAAAATTCTGCAACCCCTTGCACTATAATAAGGTACCTGTTCGGAGGTAAATCGGGTTGGCCTCTAATTAACAAGGTTGTAGTAAGGGTCTGTGGCATCTATCCAATCAGTTTGTACGTGTGTGACTCACTTAAGAGCCTAGTTGACCACGCTGGCTCGTTAGGGATATTCACCTGATCCAGACTATCATCAACACACCTCGCCCGAGCTTGGCTAGATAAGATAGAACTTTAGTTCACGCCTTGTTTATATACCGATCAGAAGGATTACTAGTTTAAGGCCATTCTCTGAGGAAGAAGCGCATTCCCCGGACAGGCCTTTCTAAAAAGTGTAAAGGTTTCTAATCTAACAGATTGTGCAAGTGCACCCAAAACTCAAGACACAAGGTAAATCATTTAAGCTCCAAAAGTTTGAAATGTGAACTAAGCTACACCACCATACAAGCACAAGTGTTCAGTTTGAAGCCCAAAAAGTAGGTGTTGATTGCTTGTTCAATTTTGATGCACCAAATCGAGAAATTCTTTGCCTTGTTCGATTTCAGTCCCCACATCAATTTTAAGCCCAAATCTGAAATGTGAGATGTGAGATGTTTGACAAACACTGTTCTTTTTAAACCCAAATCGACAAGTGAATTCTTTTTAATTTGCTTTGTTTAAACAAGTTAGTATCAAAAGGATTTTTGCAAAAAATGAGGGTATGTGTAACTTTGAAACAATGAATGATACTCACCAACAACTTACCCTTCCTATTTGCGGGAACTCGTCGTCCTGCAGAAAAATAAAGTATCAGATTTTGAGATAGCAAGATAAAGAATTTGGCCTTGATGAGAAATTTTGTAGGCGATTGCGGTAATGCACAGGCAATTGTAGTAAATAAAAGGCGATTGCGGCCTAAAAATAGCAATTGTGGCAAAACACTTTCACTTGCAGTAATGCACAATCAATTGCGGTCTGGATCGGTCAATTGCAATTTGGATCGGTCAATTGCGGTACAATTCTTCTGATTGCAGTACCAGTGGATCAATTGCGACAAAGTGTAGAAAAGACAGAGACGTAGAAGACGACATAAAAGAAATACGAAAACCTACAATCGATTGCGGTATTAAACCAGTTGATTGCAGCAAAATTTTGTCAAGTGTGGCAAAATACCAGCAATTGCGAAATAACACAGATATCGAAAAAATACAAAATTTTAGGTCTGCGTTTGTACGGCCGTGGTTGATCAATTCTGTTTGTCATCTACAAGAGATAATCAGGCTATTTGTTTCACGTCGGGTTCACCAAAATGTACGCCTCTCTCAATCGTGATTCGTGGTTCCCAAGCTTTCCAAAGGCAAGGGTTAGTAGCAAAGGTTTTATAATGATATAAATTAAGTACACAAGAACTACTAAAATGAATAACTTTGAAACGTAACTAATAAAATGTACAAGCAAAGAAAGGAAAACAAATGAATGAAAACCCCAAATTGCTTGAAGCTTCTATTGTCTCTCTCTACTCTTTTCGAAACATTGTTTTTGATGCTCAGTATTAGTGTGGGTAGCGTCTATGACTTGAGAAGCGTCGAGAATTTGATACTTGAAATGTGTGTGTGATCGCAAGATGGCTTGAATGCTAGAACCAAACTGACATAGTAATGGCGCACGAGAGCTTGAAATCTTGGATCCTTCAAATGATTATGAAGGGTTTATTATATAGGAATTGGGGATGAAATGAACAGTTGAGATCAATCCCAGAGATAGGGAGATGAACAGTTGAGATTTAAAAGGAACTAGAGAAGTCACCAGTAAACTTCACCTCTTCAATTGGTAAAGAGGAGATAGAGTTTGGTTGACTGAAGAGCTAATTGTGAGTTACCTTTTAGAACTGAAGAGGTGGGTGAAGTTACCCATGTGGACTAGAGAGATGGGTGGAGTAACCCATGTGATCTGATTGGAGTTATCTCTTTGAAGATAAATGAATATTTAATTCATTTATTTAATTAAAGTTTTCAACATGTGAGATAATTGAATTCTTTTTTATTTAGAATTGCTTTATTGAATGAAATTAAATTAATTTAATTGAAAGAATTTAATTAGTAAGTTTAAATATTTGAATTTAAACTATAGGAAATTGAATTTAATTAATTAATTAATGGTAATTAATCAATTAAGGTTAATTAATTAAATAAAATTAATTATTTAAATAATTTTGAGAATTTGATTAGATGATTTAGAGAATGAATTTAGAAGAAAATAAATGATTAAAAAATCATTAATTAATAGATGAAAATTAGTGTTTTTAATGTAAAGTCGCAAACTTGTTCATTTTTGGGTGTCTACAATAGACATCTTGGTAAAGTGTATGTCAATACAATAGCATGGAAATGGCTGTAAATATATCCATCTATTCAAAGATAAAATAAGTGAGAACGGGCCAAGGATATATTAATGTTTAGCTGAACTAAAATGAATGAAACATGCAATGAAATCCATTTTCAATCTGAGGGAACTTTTCCAAGATGGTTGCTTGAAAGAAGCTGTCCATTCTTTGCTACTGTCAAGACACAACACAACCACTCTGTAGACTTCTCTACATGTTTCCAACTTTCAGACTTGAACTATGTTTCAAAATCGAGCTGCGATGCCAACCTAAGAAGATGAGACTACAAAGACCTAGATTGGGATGCCACTATATGCAAGAATTAAAACATTTTTAAGAAATAACGTTATGGAAAATTAATGTTCTCAATAAAATTATACCCATGCCCCTGCGATACATGGAATTTGTTAAGTAGCAACTACTAGGTGAGTTGTGCGAAGGATATTAAGGAAAACCGAGTTATTAAAAGAATACATAGCAGCTTAAACGAAAAAATTAAAGCACGTTTGTGTCCTAAGTCAAATGCCCATATAAATTAATGATATTAAAAATTTTCGTTTCAAGAGAAAAGAAACAGGAACCTGAAATTCTTAGCCAAAAAAAAAAGCAAGAAGCCCTTAAAAAAACCCTTGAAATTCTCTACTCCCAGATTTTCAACCGCTCTCTCTTTCTGGGGAAACGATGATTCTAAAATATACATAGCACTCTTTTAGAAAAAGGAGAAAAAAAGAAGAGAAAGGTATAACAGAGGACCACAAGGACCTTAAAAAGAGAAGCACAATCCCACTATTCCCCAAAATATTCCCACGTTAAATAGGTTGCTGATTTCCTTGACCGTTTCTATCCTGCTACTCCTTTCGTTCTCCAAACAATCTTCTACCACAAAACCAAAATCAAAGATGAAGAAAAACTACCTGTAGATAGTCTTTCATTTGCGGCAAACACTCTTTTGTTCGCGGCTAAAACATTCCTCAGCTGGTAATCACATAACCACCGCCTCCAAAAACCTGCGAGATGTAATGACCTAATTCACCACTTCTTCACGGACTTGACCAGAGTTTCAATTTGGTTTATAAAAATTGGAATTCCACCTATTTAGGTGGAAGATGGATATTGCCCATTTTGGAACAAAATTAGAATTTTTAAATCCCAAATGCAATTTTTTTAATTGAACACAAACATAGAATTGACATTATCTGAAATTAGATAATGTCAATTCCATACATATTCCAGCCCCCAAATGGGGGCCTCAATGTCTTTTGCTCTATTTTGTAGGAAAGAGAGGTCCCATGAGAATTTTTTTTGGTGGCTAAAGGTTTATTTGGAATCTTTTTCTCCAAAATAGGAGCCCCTACTTTTTAGGCCTCTAAATTTGAGCAGGTGAAAATGAGGTGGAGCTGGAAATAGCCCCACCAGCTTAGGAAAAATTTCTTCCACATAGCAACAATTACTCATTAGTTTCCCACAAAAAAATGAAAATTTAGAAAGAAAATAAAGTTTTTTCTTTTTATTTTATATATTTTAAATTTAAATTCTCTCAAACTTCCTTAAATTTAGCAGCTGAAATTTTTAAGATACATTTCATAAAATTCATGGGACCACTCACCTTCAAACATTCCTAAAAAATCTCAGTGGAGCTCTATTTTTAAGGAAGCCCCCTCCATAGGACCCCAGCATAATGAAGGCACATTAAAGACCTGGAATATTTACTCACGTTTTCAGTCAAGACGATTGAATGCATTGCGGGTCACTCACGTTTTCGCATGTTTCCTCATCTTTCTATGCTATCTAACATCAAACGCGAAATCCATGCCTCCAAGTGCGCACGACGAAATCGCTAAAATTTGGAAATTTCCTGGTCCACACATCTCAGTTTTGATTCCTACTGAATTTGCGTCATCGCTGACGTGAGAAAGAAAAATATCTTGTCGACAACAATCGTTTAAATGTGAAAGAGCTTCCCCGGGATTTTTATAAAGCGAGGATTCAATTTTTGGAATCATCCGGCAGCAATCATGGTCCGCCCAATGCACGCTTTCTTTTCCTTCATTCTCAGCTATTTCCTTCTGCTTCCCCACTGTGCTTCCCTCTCTCATGACGGAGCTCTTTTACTTATAATCAGAAAGGGAGATTGGAGGGACGCCAGTAACGCTTTGAGCAACTGGAATGAGTCTCACGAAAATCCATGCGCTTGGAAAGGAATCGCTTGTGATGAGCTCGATACAGTTACCACTGTTGATCTCACTGGTGCCTTGATTTCTGGCAACTTGACTTCTACCATTTGCCGCCTTCCCAATCTCATAGATTTGACTCTTCAAGGCAATGCTTTCAGTGGTCTTTTTCCAGACGCCCTCTTGAGTTGCAAGCGTTTGCAAAAGCTCGATTTGTCAAGCAACAGCTTCACTGGAACGCTGCCCAGTCATATCTCCGAAATGAGTGAGTTGAGAGTCCTGGATTTATCATATAATGCTTTCAGTGGCTCCATTCCACCAGCCTTCGGGCTGCTGTCACAGATAGAAGCTCTCTTGTTGCATGAAAATAGTTTGAGTGGGGCATTCCCTAATTTTGTTGGGCATTTGGAGTCTCTGATCAACTTCACCATTGGTGGTAATCCTCTGCGTCCTGGTGTTATACCGAGAGAGCTTGGCAATTTAAAGCAGCTACAGGTGTTAAGGCTAGACAACTGCAGCCTTGTTGGAGGAATCCCGAGTTTCTTGGGCAACTTAACGAAGCTGAAGATCTTGGATCTGTCTCAGAATGATCTTTCGGGTGACATTCCTACCAGTTTGATGGCTCTCTCAAATTTGAGAGAGCTCTCTCTTTTTAGAAACAACTTGTCTGGACGAATTCCAGCGAACATTGGGCAGCTGACAATGTTATCCACTCTAGATTTGGGCCACAATCAGCTCGAAGGCACAGTTCCCGATGCAATTGGCAATCTCACATATCTGAGCCTTCTTCAATTGCAAGACAATCGGCTTACCGGAAATATACCTTCTCAGATTGGCAACCTGCCGCACCTGAGTGCCTTGATGCTGTACAACAACAGTTTCAGTGGTTGGTTGCCGCAGAGTTTAGGCACATATTCCAATTTCGTGGTCTCCGATGTGTCGAATAGTGGATTAGAAGGCCCTCTGCCGAAGAACCTGTGCATGGGAGGAGTGTTGTATGGCTTCGTGGCTACTTCGAACAATTTCAACGGTACCCTGCCTTCGTTCTTTGGAGACTGCAAATCTCTACAGTTTCTGTACGTCGACAACAACCAACTGAGCGGTGAGATTCCTCCGGGGCTATGGGGTGCTGTCAATCTCATCGCATTGGTTCTGACCAACAATACATTTGAAGGCAAGATTTCACCTGCAATTGCCAAAGCGAAAAACCTGGTTCGATTGGAGATAGGCAACAACCGGTTCGAAGGAACAATTCCTTGGTAAAATAATGATCAATTGTTTGTCTTTCCTTGTGTGACTGCAAGTGTCTAAGAGTTTCTTTTTTTAAAATTTTTTTCTACAAATATAGTAGTCGCTAGAGCTACAAATTCTGTGAATCACAAGGAGGTCATTATATTCAAAATGTTTTTCCTCGCTCAATTTATCCAAAGTCTATTTGTAGAACTTGAGTAAAATTGTTTGCTTAGGTTGCATTATGCAACATAGGGCAGTATAATTGTTATAGGCATTTCATTAATGTACGTATCATTCTAGCTCAATGTATGTTTTTTAATGGATATTTCTCTATTACACATGGATTTCTACAGTTTCCAGAAATATTATACATTATTTTATAGTATTTCTCAGTATGACATTAATTTGTATGTATCTCATGATTCATTGATACAAATGTAAAACCATCTTAAGTGATCTATATATGTTATTTCTTTATAAATCATGTTTTGCACACCCACCTACTCTAGTTGTACAATTGTGAGTTTGGACTCATGAGACATGGGTTAGTGAGTTTGACTATAAAATGACACAATTGAATCCTCATAGTAATATCACAATTTGACTTGTTGTGGAAAATATTCCCTTATCAAAGGATGAGCTTAAGGGGCTTTATAATGAATGATTAATAAGGCACAACACTTGTTGGACATTTTGTAAATGTGGTTGCAAGCAAAGTGGACTTAACCTTGGAGGAAACTCCATGCTTAAGCGTACTTGAGCTGGAGTAGTACTCGGATGAGTCACCTCCCAAGAAGTCTAGGTGCTTCACCTCTATGAGAATCACCTAGATGCAATGAGTGCCAAGTGTTCCATTCATTCTCATTAGAGATGGATTCTTGTGAACTAATGACTCATAAAGCACATGGGTCATTGAGTTTGACTAAAAAACTGCACACTTAAATCCTAATAGTAATAGCTAATAAATTATATATTATTTCCCTACTTGTTTACAAGTTATATGTTTATTACTTTGTGTTTGATAAACCTAACCGTTATAAATTGTCTTGTCTTTGGGGATTTGTTATATTACTACTTTGAAAACCTAAATAATCCTTTATTTGGAAGCTTATTGTAAGATTCCTAAAATTTGGTAATCTATTTTAAGAAATGTTTATTTACCTTGTAAGATTTAAAAATACATTTTAGTAGAATGTAATGCACTTGTATTGATAGATCAAAATAAGGACTATTGAACCACACTTCCAAGCAAACCAACATAAACACACAATACATTGTTATAAAATAGAAAAATTAAAAAAACATTTATTGAATTAAAGTTGTAATTTATATTATAGTATTTTATTATTATTATTATTTTTGATGGAGGGTTCAAACTTGCAAGGCCGCCCAACATAAACACACAATACATTGTTATAAGATAGAAAAATAAAAATAACATTTATTGAACCACACTTCCAAACAAACCAACATAAACACACAATACATTGTTATAAAATAGAAAAATAAAAAAAACATTTATTGAATTAAAGTTGTAATTTATATTATAGTATTTTATTATTATTATTATTATTATTTTTGATGGAGGGTTCAAACTTGTAAGGCCGCCCAACAGAGGCATGAAGCCTCAGAAACGTATTATCAACCTGATATGGGCGCACTCGTGCGTGAAACCTCTTCGGCTAATAGCCAAGGACTGAGATAATCCATTCCGCCAAATTCGCCCGGGGCAAAAAATCGCGGCCTCATCCCTTATGATGTCGAAGCTTTGCTCTCAACAAGACTTGATCCCTGGTGGGCTCTTTAAGAACCATTCAACTTCACCAGCAAACCAAGGGCCCATTTGACAGTATTATATAATTTGAACTTACCATATGAAACATTTCCCTTCAATTATATATATATATAAACTTTCTAATCCATTTATAATTCTCCATCTATCATTAGTTTATTTTGAATGAACATGAGTGATTCTTGTATGTCAAATGTTTTTCCTTGTGAATGATAGAATTGAATAGATATTGGTGTTAATATCAATGCAAGATGAAACATCAAAACCCAAATCTTGTAGAAGGAAAACTTCTAAGATTAATCTATTGATAATATTGTAACGTAACAAATATCATCTACCGATTCATACTATGAACCTCTATGGGACCAATAAGCTTATAAGACAAAATAACTCATTACTACATTGTAAAATAGATTACAATTGTAGAACTTATTATGATGGCGAACGGAGACGGAGACGATCATGGACGAAGAGACTAAGCCCGCCTACCCTATGGTGATCGGAGATTTCAAACTTTGGCCCATAGACCAGACCATGACGGATGGGAAAGGAAGAGGAAACGATTACCCCCATGAAAGTTCAGCAGATTCTTCTCACATGAGAGATCATTGCCCCTTCGGCTCAACTATAGGCTTGCCGAGGAAACATTCTTGGGAGGAAAGATTGGTGGGCAGTGGCGTAGGGAGAAAGGAGATTTCATTCTCCCATTCCAAAGAAGGGCTTTTCCATTGCGGTCTGATTGGAGAAATCAGAGAAGCTACAACCCTCAAACCCTACGAAGTAGTAGGATTGAAGTTGGGGAGAAGCATAGATTTAGATCTCAAACAAGGTATCAGATAAACCCTAACAACATCCCATTCTTCCCAAAAACTAGAATGGGTAGACCCTTTAATCCCCCTCTGCCAAGGAACGCTTGGTTGCAGTTGCATTGGGATATCTTTAGTCGAAGGCAGAGCATTTCACGAGCTCAAAGAGGGGAAAATAACCTCCACACACACAATAGCAGGGGGAGAGCCCTCCAGAGCAATAGATGACTTTCCAAATTCTAAGAGACAAAAACCATGGCTGCCAGAGGTCAAAGAGTTGATTTAAAATGGCAGAGGAAAGAAATAAACCAAGGGAAACTAGATAATCAAACCTGGGGTAGAACTAGAGCAAGCAGAGCTCCACAAGGCGAAGGAAAGTCACATTATAGCAGAGATTGGAGAAAACCAGGAAACAATATTAGACCAAGCAAAGGAGAAGCCACTTTCAATGATGACAGAAGTGTCCATTACATTCCCATAGGAGATACTCAAAGAAAGGATGCAACTACTCCAACAACAAGAATTTATTGTAAGCTTGGAACGCTAACTTATACTTTAAGGATTTTAACAAGTGGACACTACAAAACTAGAATGATATTCTCCACATAGAATTGATAGATGCATCATTAGGGTTTTACGTAGTTTTTTTTAAACTCTAAAGAAAGCAGAGACAAATTTTTTCAAAAAAATTGCTAGTTTAAAAAAAAGGAAAAAAAAGTTGGCCTCTATATGCGACACTAGAGCCCTAATTTTAACATAAAAAATTAGAACTTTCATATGCAACACTAGAGCCCTAACTTTAACATCAAAAATCAAAACATCAAATTTATACCATGTGGGCACCCCTTCAAAATTTACCATTAAAATATAGGGAGGTAGAGATCCTAGAAACTTTTGGAAATAGGTTGGGAATATTTCTAAAATATGCCCTAATTGAGGGGAGATAACTCCAAGTTCTCTATTCTAATGAATACAGAAAAGGAACTTACCAAGATCACTCAAAATAATTTCAAAATTCGAGACTTGGATCCAACGAATCACATATGATTACCTAGAGGAGGGCAGAGTGTCTCATACAGTGGAAACAAACATGGTCAACCACCCAGAAGAGGGGATAATTAATTTTTTTGGGGAGGACCCATGCTACAATAACTTGCTAAGGGATTTTGAAAAATATGAGGTTGGAGCTCCATGGAAGAGATCAATGCTAAAATCCACCATTCTCTTCCTAGAAATTAGTAATAAGGGAGGGATAAGACTAGAAAGTGTAGACCCCGAAGATGTAGAATTCAGAAATAAGATAACTATAATGCTTCGGACTCTCTTTTTGAAATGAGTATACTATCTCAATAAGAACCAAAGGAAGATGCTAACAACATTACCTACTCAAGAGTCTATTAAGACTAACATTCCAAGATCTAAGATATACCGTGGGTAAGCATGGTGGAACACTGGGATCAATTTGGAGCAATAGCATAGGAAGATAGTGCTTTCACCTGCTTAAACCTCAAACAAAACAAAGGAACAATACATACAACAGGGGAGAGATGCATAAAGGTGACTTTCCCTGTGATCAAGTTAATTCCCAGTCACAAAGTCATAGAATGACAAGACAAAATTACCAGCACCCACTAAGTACCGGAAGTAGGAATGGGGGAAATAATCCAAATCCTAGGGCCCGTTTGTTTGTTGGAAGATGGCTGGAATTTGAAAACGGGAAGATGTATTTTGTACGGCCAAATTCCCATTTTGGTCCAAAATGAGAATTTGGCAAATTCCACCTTTTTTTTGGAATTTGCCAAATTC
>MU227339.1:5553-20002 GCA_018584345.1 Thuja plicata | reverse complement strand
TTTGGCAAATTCCACCTTTTTTTTGGAATTTGCCAAATTCTCATTTTGGACCAAAATGGGAATTTGGCCGTACAAAAATACATCTTCCCGTTTTCAAATTCCAGCCATCTTCCAACAAACAAACGGGGCCCTAACTAATGGAGATGTTGGCCTTACAAGGAAAAAACCTCACATCTTCAACCATAGACAAATGTAATGGCTACTTAAGAAATGGTTGGAATAAGTCCAAGAAAATATGATCATAGAAATTGCAGACCAGGTCTTTATACAAAGCCTAAGACTCAAGGAGATCCCAAATCAATTTATGAGGACCTCTAGGAAAAGTGTTAGTGGGAGCTCACCTAGTATAGACACAATACACGAGGAAGTAGAAATGGAGAAGGGAAAGCCATACCCCATGATATCCAAAGCAGAAGTAGAAGGGGAAACCACTTCGGGGGCAACAAGCAGGGAGGATAATACCAGAACTGCCACTAACCCAGAAGAGATACCCTTATCCAAAAATATACCTACTCTTGATAGACTGGATATGGAATCCAACACTAAATTATCCCCAGATCAGGAATGTGAGCATATCTTACAAGTTAGGCCCATTGACATGATGAGAGAAGCAAAAAAACAACCTATGCCAAAGAGCTCAGATGTTAGTCATAGTAAGGTTGGGGACAATATCTCAAAGGAGAACCACTTGGAAGGAGTTGGGGAAAAGCTACACCTTGACCATTTATTTGCATCAAGGGAGTCTAGTGAAAGGACTCCCCAGAAGGAAACCATAAGTATGGGGGTGAAAAGCCAAATGGAATTGGAAACATGATCAAAATCATAACACACTATGGCAACCACAAGTAGCCTCTGTAATGGATGTAGAAAATCAGCAAGGTTAATGGAGAAGGAAGATGAATATAGATCCCACTCTGTCCCCCTTAAAGAAAACTTTAATCATGGTAGAAAGAAAAACATTGGGGAGTATTCCCGGGGGGGAGATCAGAGACAAGGATCTCAACCATGCGGATTATCCTTCAAAGAATACCAATAATAAAAAATCAACACAATTGATGGAGCAACACAATTTGTATTTCTCATAAGAGGAGGTCAAAGGTGGAATCCTTCCACTCACCCACAAAAATACAAAAAATAAGAATGAAGGAGCTAGTAAAGAGAATAGGCTAATGATAAATCCAAAGGAGTTAGATCAAAGCCTAACCCTATCACATAGACTTAATGCAATGCATGAACTATTTGAAATAACAGAAAACAATATTCCAATGGAAGAGGATAACATCAAAGGGACAAATTCACTCACCTTTGTGGAAAGGCTCCTTGATTCAGACTACTTAGAGGAGAAAGAAAGGTTAGTGGAGCTATGAGGAATGTTTCTTTTATAATCTATGGAACAAGAGCAGATAATTTGAAATCAGAATGCAAAAAGTCTACTTATTTACCTAGAGTCCCCCCTCTCTCCTTGCCAAACTCAAGACACCGACCTTAGCTTTGGGGTAGATAGATCAACATCAAACAAAAATCCCCCATACTTTGGGGGGAAAGAAAAGAAGGGGAAAGGACACAAATCCTTAGCTTTCTTAAGATCAAAAGAAGGGGAAGAATTAGACCAAAAAAAAATCACAACTTATATGCAGGCATGGAAGGGGAAGTTCCTTCCCAAGGTGAGATGAAAATCAAATCTTGGAACGTTAGGGGCCTTAATGCTCCTAACAAGCAACGTTTGGCCAAACACTGTATTTTCTCTTTCAAAGAAGACATAGTCATGTTGTAGGAAACAAAACTAAACACAAAGAAAATGAAGAAATTCACTAAGGGGATAGGAAGTTGGAATATGGAATTTGAAGAAGCAACATGGTCCTCAGGTGGGGTAGCAATCATGTGGAACCCAAGAAGTGTGGATTTTAACAAACTAGATGGGAGGCTCAATTGGGTGGGGGAAATAATTAAAAGTGTAAATTCCAATCTCAAATTCTCCATCTTAAATGTTTACAACCCTATCCCCACTAAGAAGAAATTGGAAGTTTGGGAAGATATTAGCGATAGTTTCAGGATTTGGACAGAAAAGAATTACATTATAGGAGGAGACTTTAATGTTATTGTTAATCTATCAGGGAATGGTGGGGGGTTTCTGAGAGAGTCCCAACCCCAAATAGACTTCCAAAATTGGGTGATTAAAGAAAACCTTCTAGAAATTGAAATGGAAAATGGGACCTTCATGTGGAACAATAGAAGAATGAGTTTCAACAACATTGCTGAAAAATTAGATAGATTCTTTTACAAAGGATACCTCACTGCCTTCCCATTTGACTTCAAAGCGCCATATCACCTGTTAGATCTTTTTCTTGCAGAACCTTTATTAAGCATCAATGCTTGACTCTATGATTCCCAAGACTTGATTCAAACAATGAAACATCTAATTGATGAAGATTTGATCCTCCTTCTTCTTCGAGCTCCACAGACTCAGGCAGGTGTACCTCTTGAGACTCATTGCTTCAAAGTAAATCTTATTGTGGATTAAGGATTCTCATCCTTCTTCTCTTCGAGTTCCAAAATTAGGCAGGCTAACCTAATGATTCATTTCTTTAATGAATCAACAATAGTGTCTGTATTCTTCAATACAAATCCTAAACATCTATTCTCTTTGACAGAAAATAACAGATTATTTAACAATTTTATGGATTGATGATGATAACTACTTAACTAGTAGAGACCAGTGCCCAATCCAGGGCAGAGAGTCAAGTAAACATATATTCACAAAAATATTTTAATGACAACACACTAAAAACCCAAATGAAGTGCCTTACAAATAATTCTCTCATTCCCATACCCAGACATCAAATTCTTATGAAAGTCTCAAACCCTCTGAAACTACCCTTAAGAATTACTCTTCCCTTGAAAGAAACTTAAGAACAATCCCACAGTTACCTTGTAACCAGTGTATTTAAAATGCCTTACAAATTTAATACACAATAACTCAAATACAAACACATGAAGACATCATAGACATGCAAAAGGAATCCCTATTGTATTTTTATTAAAATTCCTCTGTTTTAATACATCCAAAAATGACAGAAAGCTTTGAGAATAGACTCAAATCAGAAAACTGCCCAGCAGTCGTAATTTTCACCATCCCTGCAACAATGGAGAAGAAAGAAGATATAGAGAAGGGGAAAACAAAACTTTCAACCCTAAAAGACACTTGTCTTCATCCAACAAAATTCTGCAAATATCTTCTCCAAAATTTGATATTTGTTCATTCCTTAAGCTGCCTTTGATCTGCAATCATTCCTTTTAACAACTTGATTCTACTTGTCTCTTCAAAATCTGAAAATCTTCCAAGCATGGATTTGAAACTTGATTTTATTCTATCTTTGACAATTGCCTCCTGTGAATGCTCCTTTCATGTTTTGAAGATAAACACAATTTCAATGTTTTGAAACATTATAAGCTTGTGCAGATTAAACCCTATATCTCATGTCTCTGTGCAAATTTAATCCTTGAAATTTGCCTTTAAACTATATAGTCTTTACCTCTTTATTATTTCTTCACATTATCTACTTATCCCTGTACTCTGTCTTATATTTCTCTCTTTTATGCATATTGTTTCCCAGAACTCACCAGATTCTGCCACTTGTCCTGTGTCGATTCGCTCTCAAGTCTACCTGGGTTCATTTGGAGATTCAGAGACTGCCTTTATCTCCTAATCTCTGAATGATTTTCTTGACTATGGGTTTATCTAGAGAATTGGAGATTACTCTTGTCTCAATCTTTGAATGACTTGGCTAACTATGGTTAGATTTGGAGATTGGGAGACTGCTCTATCTCTAGGTCTCTGAATGAACTCTTCGCTGACCTTGGGTATATCTGGAGATTGGGAGATATGTCTACCTCTGAATCTTTGAATGATCTTGCTAACCCTGGGTTTATCTGGAGATTGGAAGAAAAACTTATCTCTAGATCTCTGAATCATTTCGCTGACCCTGGGTTTATCTGGAGACTTGGAGACTGCTCTATCTCTAGATCTCTGAATGAACTCTTCGCTGACCCTGGGTTAGATCTGGAGATTGGGAGACAAGCTTACCTCTTAATCTTGGAATTCTTTCCTTAACCCTGGGTTTATCTGGAGATCTGGCGACCAAGCTTATCTCCAAGTCTCTAAATGCTAGGGCTAACTATGGGTTTATTAAGAGATTGCACGACTGCTTTATCTCCTAATCTCGAAATGAATCAGACTTAACTGCTAGCATCTGGAGATCTAGCGCAAGGCTACTTAACTACTACCTCTGAGTTGCTGAATGGTTGGCTTAACCATAGTTATATTTAGAGATCTGGCGACTAACCACAGTTATATTCAGAGATCTGGCGACTAACCTCTACCTCTAAATCTTGGAATGAAAATTGCTCTACCACATGTCACCATCTCAACTGCGCGCGTAGTTGGCTTAACCACAGTTATATTTAGAGATCTGGCGACTAACCATGGTTATATTCAGAGATCTGGCGACTAACCGCTACCTCTAAATCTTGGAATGAAAATTGCTCTACCACATGTCACCATCTTAACTGCGCGCTGCGCACGGGCCTTGCATAAAACATGTTTGTCGCTAAAGTCACCAATACCTGAGAATGCACATTGAGGCACCTCCTACACGCAGGTGTTAAGAGCCTCTACTCTTCACTTCAAACTATGTTGTATGTGCTTTACCTTCTAAAACTTTAAAATTTTGCTCACCCCACCAATGTGGGATTATTAGTTTTTCAAGTTTTTAAGTATTTTACCTATGCGCGCTCAAAAACATGTTTCCACCTACCTCCAATTAGAGCATGACATCCCATGTTTGCACACTCCAAAGGCTCTAAGGCCTTTAATATGCACTTTACATTAAAAATATAAAATAAAACATCCCCACGACCAATGTGGGATTAGCCCCAATACTTTGTGTTTTTGAAGGTCATGCTCTTTGCGCCCAGATTCGCTTTCTTATGCCTTTGAAAATTCTTTGCATTGGTTGTTCTTTTCTGCAAGCTCTTATATTGACTATTTTTGCAACCCCTTGTGGAACATTGCGCAAGCTTCTATGGTACATTGCGCAAGCTTCTCCCTTTTTACTTTGGCGCAACACCTCCACATTTCAATGCGTAGCTTCTAAATATACTGCGCAGGCTAGTTCCTGTCCATTGCGGAGACTCTACACAGGCTAATGTGCATTTATTTGAATTTTTGACAGATCCTCTTTGTCACGCGCTAGATTTCTTTAACAAAGCATGCGCAGGTCAGCATCTGTTGGCTTGCGCAGCAGGTTAAAGCATTTCTACTTCATTTGCATAGGCTTCCTCCTTCATGACATTGCGCAGCCCATTTTGCATGCCTTGCTTTATATAATGCGCATGCGTCCTTGTCATTTTGTTCACATGCCAATTGCATTTGTTTGAAGTTTTCATAACAACTAATCCCCTTGCGTATCATCTCCTTTTATCTATGTTCAGCTTGCATTGCGCTCCTCTTCCTTGCTTATTGCGCAAGCTTGTTATTGTTAAACCTGCCAAATGCAATTTGCTTGATAGTTTTTTAAAGTCTTTTCGAAATTTCACATGCCCACCTCTTCCTACGCAAGCTCCCTTGAGACTCAACGCAGATCTCCTTCATCATTTATGCGCAGGCTTCTGAGATGTGGCAAAGGTTGTAGAATTTGATTTTACACCTGCCACTTTCATTTTACTTACCCTGAATTTCACTTTACATTGCACATAGGCTGCGCAACACTCCTCTGATTTCATTTGGTTGGAGTATCTAATTTTTCTTTCTTCACCTCTGCGCAAGCCTCCATCTCTTTGGCGCAACACTTCTCCTCATTTTGTGACCGCTTCTTGAAATACCTTTCCCTATTATCATCCTCGTTCAACCATTGGCTTGTTCTTATTTACATTGAATGACTTCAATATAGAAATTTGTTTTGATTGATGTAGATACTGTGAACTAAACTTTGAATTTCTAATTTGCTTTGCCAACAATGCATTTGGTTGTTCAAGAAACTCCATAAGTACATCTTTGCTTGATTTCAATATTTCTACTACATCAAGCAACTCCTTGGACTTTTGAAGATTCACATCCGTTGCTAGACGCTTAGCATCCAAAACTAGTATTATGTAAATCATAAAATGATTTAAAATAATAGTATGCTTTTAAACGACATAAACTGAGTATTTAACTTCAATAAAAATGATGTGTCCCTGAGATTTCAATTTAAAAATATTTCTCTTAAAATCAACTTTCACCTTCAGTTTACCGAAATATAGTCTACTGTGCACTCAGATCACAAGACATTGAAATGGCGGCCATTACAACCACTTTTGACATTTCTGCAAACTGATCCCAAGAATAACAACTGGCCTCTGGAATGGTCATTAGAAACTGATAAGATAACCACCTGGAAACATGCAATCTGAAACGTATGCTCATTTCCAACATGTGGGTATGGTCACTAATTGGGTTGTCTTGAAAACATTAGGGTTGCAAGATATCATTGATCAAACTTTGTGATTTTGGAACATCATACAAGTGTAAATGTTAAAACAACAAAAACTGTATTTTGATTAACCTTTGTAAAAATAGAAACACATGTCTTGAGGCCCAACCACTGATCTTAGCAATATATTTACATACAAGGAGTGCAAAGAAACAACTCTCATCTCAAAAAAATCATCTGATACAAAGTTACAAACCTCTGAAGATGTCTGTTCTTTAAATGCAACTCTGTCAATATTGGCAACTTGAATAAATGGCTTTTGGTTTTAATTTCACAGACCAATCAAATGCACACCTTAAAGTATGAAAATATGGGCATAGATTCACTTTCACATAGGGACTATGAAAATCAAACTGGATTTCTCTAATGGTGAAGTGGTCAACCGGGATTAATCCTCAAAGTCAGCCCTTCAAAACGTTATGAACTTAAACACAGTAAAAATGCAGAATTTTGATTAGGAAAGGGCTGGGCAAAGTGGTCAAATGGATTGACCAAAGTCTAAGAATATATATGGAGGGACATTTCCATGTTTACAATGTAGGGGAGCATTCAATTTATCAAGATATTCAACTAGGTGCAACTTGTAAGACCTCAAAGTGGGGTATCCTAAAACTCTGCAATTCAGACTCTGAGAAACATAATAAATTGCAAACAGAAAGGCTATGGGAAAATTATCGCATGAAC
The DNA here is from genome assembly GCA_018584345.1 of Thuja plicata. Lineage (NCBI taxonomy): Eukaryota > Viridiplantae > Streptophyta > Pinopsida > Cupressales > Cupressaceae > Thuja > Thuja plicata. The sequence continues at coordinate 12,788 of MU227339.1, read as the reverse complement.
TCACAGGGGTCTGCAGATAGACATGTTGACTCATTTTCAAGCCTAAAATACCTTGGAACACTCCTTACATCATGCCTGTCCATCCAGACAAAGATAAAAACCGTCAAAGTGGGCCACTTGATAAAATTGGAAACGTGCACAAGTGCAAGAATGAGTAATGACCTCCAAATGGCTATCTCCAAAACACATCAAAACTGAATTCTGAGGGTTGAAACCCACTACAAATACTCCATGAAAGGTTCTAAACACACTCTCCAAGTGGTTTCTCATACAAATCATCAGGCCTCTTTTTACATGCACTCAAAGTAGGCCTTCTCAAAAACTTTTTGGGGTAGTGACTTGTGCCTTAGAAAAATTCTAAACTTAGTCACTCCAAAATTATCCAGAATTTTATAGCTCCAAAAGTGGCTCTGATTGGGGAAGCGTTCCCCATGTGGGCATGCAGAAGGACTTAGAATCTCGTGGTAGAGCAAACCATTCACAAAATAAGGTTCTACAAGGAAAAAGCTCTTAAATCACCAACACCAGGATCATACCACTATCCCATCCAGTTGGATATATTAGGTGAAAACAAACCATTATTATGCCTCTTCAAATTTGAGAATATGTGGATGAAAGGTAAGGAGTTAACAAAACTAATTGCTCAATGGTGGAATGGATATCACTTTGAAGGATCCAAATTCTTCTACTTCATATCCAAATTGAAGAACATAAAAATCAACCTCATAGACTAGAACAAAAATCATTTCAAGAACATATTTGAAACAAAAAATAGTATTGAGAAAAATATCAAGGACCTGAATGGGCTTTTCATCGAGAAAGGTATGAACTCTGAGATGTTCAGCAAGGAGAAAGAGATCCTAAGAGACTATGAAGATGTCTTGGCTAAAGAGGAGATCTTCTAGAGGCAAAAATTTAGAGAATTATGGCTGAATGAAGGGGATAAGAACACTAAGTTCTTCATTAACAACACTAAGCAAAGGAGAATCACCAATAAAATCCAAAAAATCATCAATGAAGGGGGGAAAACAATAGAAGATCAAACCAAGATACAAACAGAGATAGTAAACTTCTACTCTAATCTCCTCAATGTTTATGAAGGATCGCATCTCCCAGCCCAACAAGAGATGTTGGCAGACATTCCTAGGTTGCTTTTAGAGGAAGATAATCATATGCTCATGGAAAAATTATTGGAGGAGGAAATTCAAAAATCACTAAATCAATGTCCCCTTGACAAGCCCCTAGGTTCGAATGGATTCCCAACAAGGTTTTTCCAAAAAATGTTGGCCCATATAATGGGTTTGGAATTGATAGAAGCATGAGAAGCAACTAGATCATAAAGCAGATTTTTGAGAGAAATTAATAGCACATTAATTATTCTGATCCCCAAGAAAGATAATACCATAAGTCTAGATGATTTTAGCCCAATATCAGTATGTAACACCAAATACAAGATTCTCATAAAGATTCCAACAAATAGATTGAAAAAGATATTGGGGAAAATCATAGCTGAAGAACAAAAAGGCTTTGTTCCCAGAAGATCCATCTTTGATGGAGTGATAATTGCCCAAGATGTTATTCACTCCATTCAAAATAACAAGCAACCAAGAATGATCATAAAATTAGACATCAAAAAGGCATATGAAAAAGTGGACTGGAGATTCTTGGCCAAATGCTTGGAAGGATTTGGCTTCTCCAAAGCATGGATAAATATGATATTCTCTTGCATGACAACCCGAAATTTCTATATTCTCATCAACGAGACTCCTAGTGGTTAATTTGAAAGATCGAGAGGAATCCGAAAAGGAAACCCCATCTCCCCCTTCCTCTTTATCATTATGGTTGAAGCCCTTGGTAGGAAGCTAAGCAATCTCCAAAGATCTAGTCTTTTTAGAGGTGCAAAGATTACATCTTCGGTCAAACCAATTACACATTAGCAGTTTGCAAATGACACTATGATTTTTGGGAAAGGGAGTAAAGGGGAGGCCATTTATTTGAAAAGGCTTTTATCAAATTATGCTAAGACCTCGAGATAGACAACCAACAAAAAGAAATACCAGATTTTTTTCTTTCATGTCAAAACAAACGTATAACAAAAAATCTTAAACTAGAATCACCATGTTGAAAGCAACTCTTGCAGTCATTCCTATCTACCTCATGTATCACATTTGAATGTTGGTTGGAATTTACATGGACATAGTGAAAAAGCTGAGAAAACTCTTTTGGCAAGGCACAAAGACAAAAAAGAATTTTGCACTAGTGTATTGGGACAAAATCTACAATCCAATTGAGCATGGAGGAATGGGCATCAAAAATTAGTTATACCAAAATAAGGCTTTAGGGGCTAAATTGTTCTGGAAAATACATAAGGAACAACACCTCAAATGGGTTAGAATTATTAGAAGAAAATATCTATCAAACCCTCAACTATGACAAGGCATTGAGAGTTAATGACTTTCCCAAGGGACCCCACATCTGTAACATCATTTCCAAGTTCAGTGATCTTATACTAAAACACATTTCATGGAAAATTAAGGATGGGAGTAGAGAATTATTTTGGAATGAATCATGAGGAGGATACCCTATTATCATCAAAATGATGGATTTTGACAGAATCAAGCACATTTGTTTCAAAAAATGGGGCGTCTATGTAAGTGACTGCATCATAGTGTCAGTGAACAGTCCAGATGGTAATTGGTAATGTAAACAATTTGAAGACATAGCCTTACCAAGGGATGTTGATAACATCAAGAAAGTCTTTAAGGACATGTTCATTTTGCTCAGATAAGGAAGGGATGAGATCATATGGAATGGATCTAAATCAGGTGAGTATAATGTTAGGGATGGATACAAAATTGTATCAGGTCAACAAGACCGGCCGACAACCCATTTACCTACCCAATTATGCTGGAGCAAATTTTGCATGCCAATGGATGACATCTTCTCATGGCTGACACTGCAAGGGTGGATATTGACAATAGATTGGTTTATAAAATTTGGATATCAGGGACCTTCAATTTTCTCATTATGCTACAACAACAAGGAGACCATCAATCACTTTTTACTCATGTTTCCCTTCTCCCTAGAATGCTAGCGGTGGATTTGTGCCAAACTTGGATGGATTTCAGCATTACCCAATGACATTTTATCATTATTCAAAACTTGGCCCATTCTTTTCAAGGAGAGCCTATGTGGAAATATATGAATAATTTCTCCTTCTATTTTAATTTGAGAACTATGGAAGGAGAGAAACAAGAGAATTTTTCAAGAGAAATTTGTGGAAAAATCAATGCTTCTAAACAAAATTGGTGTTGTCATAGTGGAAACTATGAACTCAAGAATATATGCCCTGAGAAACACACAAAAATTCTACATAGGCTGGGATGATACCATGTTTAAGAACTGGTTTGGTCTTAAAACTCCACAAACCATAGGCAGGGGTGGACAAGCTAGCATACAGAACATAGAGAATTGTAAATGGACCCCCCCACAAGTGGATGGTTCAAATTGAATTTTGATGGAACTTTGAGCGGGAATCTTGGGCCCTTAGAAGATGGCTTTGTGATACTCTCATGCCAAGGAAAGACCATAGCTATATTATCAAAACCTTTGGAGAATGATATAAATAACGTTGTAGAATTCAAGGCTCTTCTTACAAGGCTATCCCTTTTCTTAGAAGTGAACTTGGAAAAGATAAAATTGAAGGGGGCTCAACCATTGTAGTAAATGCAGTAAGAGAAAAGACAATCACGAATTAGAAAGTCCAATCCTTACTTGAGTTAATATTAAATCTGATCAACAAATTTGAAAAGATAACGGCCAGCCACATATACAGAGAAGTAAATACTAAGGCATATGAACTGGCCAAGAAGGGTGTTGAGGCAACAACATTCAAACAGGTACACATATAACAAGTGTCTACAGATCAAATGGGCTTGACCAACATCTTAGAGGATCAAAATGAAAACCATGGATTGCTACAATGGAGTTAAGAAATAACAATAAAAAAGAAACTAACTCAAGCAACATCAAAATACCAAGTGAATCATAGAATAAATTCAAATTATTTCTGACGGGAATGGTAAACAAGCCAAATTAAATCATAGTCAAATAAGGATATAAATGAAAGAATGAGGAGGAAGGAAAAGTAGCTTCAAGCAGCTCCAAGCTAACACATTTCTTTCCGAGCTTCTTTTCTTTGTTTTCCGTCTGGGTGTAGGTGGAGTGCCGACGTAGCAGGAAAAGGTGGAATTAACAGACACCCCCATCAAAAGATAATGAATTCAGTTTGAATGCTGAAAGAACACTAATTTTTCACATTTTTGATCCCTAACGCCAATAGATAAAAATCAGAGCATTAATGCAGCCTTGTGAGTAGTGTGAAAGGATTTCTTGGTGGATGTGAAGGGAAGATTTGAGGAATTTTAGTTTCATGCTGAGTATTGTTGGTCAAAGTAAAAGAAGAAATATTGGTTGATCAAGTAAGGAGACTACTTTTATTTGTATTATTAAAGGGAAAAGGGACAATTTTACAACTCAAATTGGTGTTTACTCAGTAGGCAGAACTTCAAACTAGTGTGGTAGATGGGTTGGGTTGGGCATAATCTTATATTGTCTTTGGACTCAATTATTGGCCGACATGTTGTTAATTCAATTAGCTATTAGAGCCTCGAGAGATACAACTAGGGGCTTTCTTGTTGGTTCTTTCTCACCGGTATGCTCCCATGAACCAAGAACTTTGTACGCTTATATTTATTTATTTATAAAATTTGGCTTCAGCCTTTACCGATAAAAAAATATTACAACCGTATACCAAATATAATGCAAGTAATTTAGTCTCATACTTGAAATGAGTAATAATAGATTTACTCTTTGACCAAGTCTTTGCAAAAGGACATGTATATATTCTCCAGTCAATCAATACAAGACTTAAAACTCCATTTATTTTTTCAACTTGTCTTTTTTTATTGATTTAGGATTTTTTATTATTTATATGCATGTATTTGTTATGGTGTACTGTTATACATGTAAAACAACTTATTTTTTCAAGATATTTAAAAATGGATTAATTTAACACTTTGAAGTCATAATATTTTTACTCTAGGCAATCTTCTCTAGATATGGGGTATGACTTGGAATTGATATCAATTGTCTCAATGTATTATTGGTGCTATCAATCGCAAGGGATTGTTTTTAAATGATAATAAGTTCTATGGAAAGATTTTACCTACAGTTGGAAAAGAAAAGAATCTAAATTGGTTGCAAATAAGCAACAACAATGTTGAAGGACAAATCTATATAGAAATTGGACAACTAACAGATTTTGAAGTATTTAAAGCCCACAATAACTCGTTCTCAAGACCCATTCCTTTTTAGAATGGGTACTCATTCTACCTATCACAATGAAGATGTGAGACTCATTTTTTGAATTTAAAGTTCAGAAAATTTTCAATAATTTAACTCATTGAATATGTAAGTATAATGTCACCTTAATAATAAGATTTCAAAAATCAATTTTAGTAATATAAGAGATTGTTTGATGAAATTTAAATTTATTATAAATGATAATATGGATTTTTCAAATAGGTAATTTTTTAAATTATTGAGTTTATTTTCTATTTATTAATTAATTAATCTGTAATATATAATTATTTTTGAATAAATTATGATTTTGAAACTTTAAACAATGATTTAATCAATTAAGATATGTATTTTTTACATGTTATAAAAGTTGTATTATGATTTTTTTTCAAATTATGTTAGTTGTACATGAGGTGTTTTCCAAAACAAAAATTAGCACTAATAACAATTTAATTACAAACGTTTTAAAAAACTTTTAAGAAATTTTTAAACTAAACTTCACTATAATACACATCTTTTCAAATAAATTAGAAATTTTTTTTCATCAAAGTCAAATTATGTTGGTCATACATGTGCATGCTTTCAACCAATATATTGAAATTTTAAAGAGCCTTTTGTTGGAGATTTGTTTCTGTGCAGTTTACTGATTGTATGTTTGTCATTGATGACAACATATAATATACAACAGTGTTCTGTATGTACTTATCAGAATGATGGTATCAAGCCTTGCACGGTTAGATACATGTTGTAGAAATGCCTTGGTTACTATATTCATACACGCAGGTCCAGATATGATGTTTCAGTCAAGTTGTGTAATTCTGTTATTGGCAATTACAGTTCTGGAAGAGTATATGTTCAGAGCCGACGTATTTAACATGTTTCTTGAGTTGCACCTATCTTCAGGATATGCGTGTGTATATTCATGATTATTTATGAGTTGATGATAGTTATCTAAAGGTGCCTAACGTGTTTCAAGAAGATTGCAAAGTTAGAGTTAATTTGGTGAGGCCGACTTAGTGAAGCGTCGCGTCTATTCAGTTTTTATTTGCGTGGTTGTAATTATGCTTGCATGATTAGTAAAGCCGACAAGGATGTTATGAAGAGTTTTCTTACAGGTCCCATGATCTCATACTTTGAGGAAGATACTTATAGCAAGTCATTTGTGATACGCCAAGTGTGAATGATATGAAAAGAGAAAGAAAATGTATAGAGCAGAATATCAGTTGAGGTTCATTCATCAAGAGTCTATGTGAAGAAGAAGTAGAAGATTACAATTCATTGGAACTGACCAAGACAAAAGGTCTACTCTACAGTTCATCATCAGATATAGTGCATATATGTTCTACAGAAGGTTGTAGCCTTCACCATTGAAGAAGTGAGCTTTTGGACAGTGAGTCCTCACCCCTAACAGGGTTATTTGTAAAAGACTCCTAACAGGGTCAGACCCTTAACCAGGTCACTATACTTATTGCTTTGTAAAGAACAACTCCTAATAGGGTTGCAAGATCTTCTAACAGGGATTACTATAAACAAGTATAGTTCATTGTGGGTGCTAATTCCCACAAGGGTTTTTAGCATTTGGTTTCCCCATAATCAAATTGTGTGTTGTATACTGTGTTATCTGAATGAGAATTTACTTTATTGTATTCTGAAGTTAAGAAGAGAAAATAATCAAAGTTACAGATAACTGATTCACCCCCCCCGCTCACAGTTATCCTTTGGGACTATTCTAACAATTGGTATTAGAGCCAAGTGCCTTGGAGAAGAAGCCTAATAGCTTAAGGTAGATCAAATGTCTTACTTCAGAAAAGAGAGCCCTAAGTTTGATGGAGAAAATTATCTAGATTGGAAAAAAAAAATGATAACACATCTAC
>MU227338.1:256104-280337 GCA_018584345.1 Thuja plicata | reverse complement strand
AGGGGTCCTAAGGGGTCTTAAAGGGTCCTACGACACAATAATGTGTCCTAGGACCCCTTAAGACCACTGAGCAACCCTTAGGACCTCTTAAAATTCATTAGCTTATTGTAAGGGGTTGTAAGGGGTCTTAAGGGGTCCTACAACACACTAATGTGTTCTAGGACCCCTTAAGCCCACTAACGACCCTTTAGAATCCCTTACCATTCATTAGTGTATGGTAAGGTTTTCTAAGGGGTTGTAAGGGGTCTAAGAAGTCCTACAACACATTAAAACCCTTATGATCCCTAAAATTTAGAGAGAGGGGTCCTCGAGGGTCCTAAGGGGTCATAAGGGGTTCTAGGACATATTAATGTGTCGTAGGATCCCTTATGACCTCTTAGGACCCCTTATCATATATCTTAGGTGTCTTAAAATTTTGTAAGGGGTTATGAAGGGTCCTAGGACACATTAATGTGTATTAGGAACCCTTAAGACCCCTTACCATTCATTAGTGTGTGGTAAGGGGCCCTAGGGGTTATAAGGGGTCTAAGGGGTCATAGGAAACATTAATGTATCCTAAGACACCTTAACAATACTACTACCCCTAAGATGTAGGGAGATGGGTCCTAAGGGGTCATAAGGAGTGCTACGACACATTAATTTGTCCTAGGACCCCTGAGGACCCCTTACCATGTATCTTAGGGGTCCTAAAGGGTTGTAAGGGGTCATAAGGGGTCCTAGGACACATTATTGTGTCTTACAACCCCTTAAGACCCCTTATCATTCATTAGTGTATGTTAAGGGGTCTTAGAACACATTAATATATCCTAGGACCCCTTGAAAATCCTTATGACCCTTAAGATGTAGAGAGAGGCATCTTAAGGGGTTGTAATGGGTCCTCGCCTTCTCTCTCTCTAAAGAGTCCTATGACTATTAATGTATTCTAAGGGGTTATAATGGGTACGAATATACTATAATGGGTCTTAATGGGTCCTAAGGAATCACAATCGGTCCTAAGGGTTCCCTTATGACCTCGTAGGATCCCTTATCATATATGTTAGGTGTCTTAAAAGTTTGTAAGGGGTTATGAAGGGTCCTAGGACACATTAATGTGTATTAGGACCCCTTACCATTCATTAGTTTGTGGTAAGGGGCCCTAGGGGTTGTAAGGGGTCTAAGGGGTCATAGGAAACATTAATGTATCCTAAGACACCTTAACAATACTACTACCCCTAAGATGTAGAGAGATGGGTCCTAAGGGGTCATAAGGAGTGCTAAGACACATTAATTTGTCCTAGGACCCCTGAGGACCCCTTACCATGTATCTTAGGGGTCCTAAAGGGTTGTAAGGGGTCATAAGGGGTCCAAGGACACATTATTGTGTGTTACGACCCCTTAAGACCCCTTATCATTCATTAGTGTGTGTTAAGGGGTCTTAGGACACATTAATATATCCTAGGACCCCTTGAAAATACTTATGACCCTTAAGATGTAGAGAGAGGCATCTTAAGGGGTTGTAATGGGTCCTCACCTTCTCTCTCTCTAAAGAGTCCTATGACTATTAATGTGTTGTAAGGGGTTATAATGGGTCCTAATATGCTATAATGGGTCTTAATGGGTCCTAAGGGATTGCAATCAGTCCTAAGGGTTCCTAGGGCCACTTATAACCCATTAGAACCCCTTAAGAAACATTAGAGACCATTTGTGTGTCCTATAATGATTAATGAATTTGAGGGGGTCCTAAGAGGTCCTATTGTGTCATAAGAGATCCTAATGGATCCTAATGTGTCCTAAGGGTTGTAATGGTTCCTAAAGGATTGTAGGACCACATAGGACACATTATGACCCCTTATGATATATTATAACCACTTATAACTCTAAAGAATGTCCTCTCTCTCTCTCTCATGGGTCCTATGACTATTAATGTGTTCTATGGGGTCCTAATGTGTCCTAATGGGTCTTAAGGGGTCCTAATGGGCCCTAAGGTTTCCTAGGACCACTTAGAACCCATTAAAACCTCTTATGAGACACTAGTACATATTAGAGCCCATTAGTGTGTCCTACAATGATTACTGTGTTCTAAGGGGTCTTAAGAGGCCTTAATGTGTCCTAAGGGGTCGTAATGGGTCCTAAGGGGACCTAGGACCTCTCTCTCTCTCTCTCTCATGGGTCCTATGACTATTAATGTGTTCTAAGGGGTCCTAATGAGTCCTAATGTGTCCTAATGGGTGTTAAGGGGTCATAATGGGTCCTAAGGGTTCCTAGGACCACTTAGAACCCATTAAAACTCCTTATGAGACACTAGTACACATTAGAGCTCATTAGGGTGTCCTACAATGATTACTGTGTTATAAGGGGTCTTAAGAGGCCCTAATGTGTCCTAAGGGGTTGTAATGGGTCCTAAGGGGACCTAGGACCACTTAGGACCCAATATGATACATTACAATCACTAAGAACCCCACAGAGTGTCCCTAATCAAGTCAAGGGCTTAAGATTATAATCAATAGTCCATTGAGAATCATGTCCCCCATCTTTGTGCATATACCCAAATATAATAATAATAATAGTAATAAGTTTACTAGCTGTTGTTATACATGTTTTCTATACAGTCATAAAGATAACCAGTGCAGGTCAAGACATAAGAAACATGACAATGAATGCTTAAAGTGCAATAGACTAGGTCATATAGCAAGGTTCTACAGATTGGTTGATAATAAGAAGAATGAACCAATGAAGATAATTAACAAGGAAGAGATCAAAGAAGAAATAAATAAAATATGGGTGAAGAAGGATGGCGGTAGCTCCAAATTTGGTACGAAAATATGTTCTAGTATCTAGTAGCCTTCAATTGTTAGTCAGGAGAATAAATCATTCTATATCTATCTCCCATCCTACATGATGTAATCATACCAAACCTACTCCATCATGGAGTTATCGGTAGATTGAAAAAAGGAGATATTCATTTTGGTGAAAAGGGAAGGTAGTGGGCATATGAAACAATAAAAGCAATTAAATTTACTTAACCCCAAGGTTATACCTTAAATATGGCACTTACATAACAAATCATTCACGATGCGAAAATAATTTTGAATGCTAAGGTGAAAGAGAATAACAGGTAGGGGTTTTAGAATAATTTCAGGGTTTTCTCTGTGATTTTGAAAGGTACTTTCATAGTAATCAAGATTTTTTTGCAATGGAAATGGTTGGTCAATTTAATCCTATGATGGTTGATGAATCTTCTGAACTGTGACCTAAATTCAAACTATTCCCTAAAATTTCCACCAAGAATGATATGATGGGATGATTATCTTAAATCCCTTATGGAGTGGTTTCAGTTGAAGATGTAAGAATCCATTTGAAATGCAAGCTTGATGAATTTAATCATTACAAGTTGTATGATCTTTGGGTTAGTAAATTTGGAAAACAAAGATGGAAAGGTAAAACTAGAGCAACAGGTTTTGGTCAACAAAAAGATGTACGTGTTCAATTAATTTTCCAACTTTTGCTATGATGATAATTGGGCGAGAATGTCATAAGTAAAAAAAAAGGGGGGGTATAAGTGGCCATTTTTTTCTTTTGAAATCATGGAAATCTAAACTTCACAAAGATATTTGAAGGTCACAAACTAAAAACTAGGAGTTGTGCAAAGAATAAGAATTGTAGTACTCTGAATCTAGTTTCTAAAATACTAACATTTAAAAAAAATGGATAATATTAAGTGTGTCAAACCTCTTGTGCATGAAAAATGGTTCCTGATTATTTAAAAAAAACATAACATAGCTGTTTCCGTGCGCTTCACAAAATCTATAGTTAGATTTGGTATTTTGCAAAACCCTTTGTAGGATGATAGGCAAGAGTGAGATCTAGAAGTTGTGTATTTTTTTGTATTTTTCTGTTGAGTATTTTCTTATTTATGATTTTTTAAGTGACCACATCTTGAAAATTTGTTACTTGTTCATGCGTTGTGCATAACTTGCAACAAAATAATCGAAAATGTAAACTTTTTTTTAAAAATTGTATAGAATTTAGTGTTGAAAATTAATATGTAATGTTTGTTGGATTTGGTCAATTAGATCAAAAGTTATTAAAAAAATGGTAGACATATGTCTGTGAGGACGACCAAGGCACTAGTAAAGAAAATTAAAGTTTACTATGCTAATGCTGTCCAAAAATAGAAAAAATTATATGGTCAGAAAGATGAGAAGATGTGTGAGATGATGATGGTAATTTTAGGGATACCCACTTGATAATTTGTAAAGCTGATGAAAACAAAGTTGAGAAATCATGTTGGAAGATGAAAAAACTTGCAAAGGGACAAAAATGGAGGGAAAATGGGCTTGCAAGCCTTAGGGTCATTTTCCAACCCTCTTACCAAGCCAAAACCCACACGAGTTTTAATGTGAAAAATAACCAGCTCGGGTTTTGAAAAGTAAAAAGTACCATGCATAGTTTTACATAACCCGTACAGGTTATGTAAAATTAAAACCATAATTTTGAGTTTTCCATAACCCGTATGGGTTATGAAGACATCAAAATGTATGCTTGTAAACATAGAATTTACTACACATATGTATAGACATACATATATAATATGTGTTTATATATGTATTTATGCATATCTATAGTTATATGTACATATATTTATATATATATATATGATTGTATACATGCATGTCTCTCTTATTTTCCTCTCTCTTGTCTTCCTTCTCCCATCACCATCTCTCTCTATTCAAAGCTCTCTCTCTCTCTCTCTCTCTCTCTCTCTCTCTCTCTCTCTCTCTCTCTCTCTCTCTCTCTCTCTCTGTTTCCTAGTTTTACATAACCCGTACGAGTTATGTAGAACTAAGGCCAAAATTTTTAGTCCTACATAATGTGTACAGGTTATGTGGAAATGTAAACATTGTATTTAGGTTTATATAACCCGTACGGGTTATGAGGAAATATGAATATTTTACTCCCAACAGCCTAAAAACCAGCATTGCAAAGTTTGTTTCAAGGTACCACTGTTGTTTCACATGTATTTCTATAACAGTAACAATCAGGTTTTCTTTTTAAAATTAATTTGTCCATTCTTTTTGTTTGTTTTTTAATTTATTTTATCATTTTTACTTTATATTATAGCATAATGATGCTCATTTTTTTATTCTTTCTATTTGATTGTGGATGTTTATCATGATGTTATGTGTAGGATAATCAATATCAACAATCAAAAAGAACAAGAGAGGAAAAAATGAACAACAAGAAGCATCAAAGGAAAGACAAAGGGAGCGTATGAGGAGATTACGTGTAGGTACGTCATCTAATACACCTATTGAACATGCGATAATTCAAATTGATATGATGAATGCACGATATCAAAATGAGCTACATACACTAATTCAAATGCATGTGATGAATGCACCTAATGAATGCGGTGAACATACACCATTTGAACTTAATGTAGAGAATGCATCAAATGAAATTGAAGAAGATACACCAATTGAATTTGATGTGGTTAATGCATGTAATGCACATAATGAAAATGAAGAGCATGCACCAATATTAACACCTAGAATAATTCGTAGAAAACCAAAGTTCCTAATTGACATCGATGAAAATATTTTGAATGATATGGAGGATAAAATTTCTGAAAGAACATGTAGAAGAATGGTTAACAGAATGTGGAAAAACTATTTTGAAAACTTTAATCAAAGTGGAAGATGCCAATTAGTTGTTGAAATGATTAAAAATCTGAAATTTAGAGAGACAATGAAGATTTTTGGGTTAAGAAAATCCAAAAATAATAGTGAAAGAACCATTATGAAAAATATATTTGATGCATACCAAGCCATTAGTTTGAAATCATGTACTAAATATATTGCTAATATTACTCGACTTGTCCTCACTTCAACCATAATGGGAAAGAAAAGGAAAAAAATATCATTTAATAAGAAAAACAAGAAAGTCATTAATGATAAGTAGAACAACATTACACAATACCTTATCTAGAGGCGAGAGAAATTGAGGATCCTAACAATAATTATCTTTGGGCGTTCTCAGGTACACTCCCACACAAGGACAAGGTTGTTGTTGATGCACTAAGAGCAGTAATTGAAATTTTTGGCATGACAACACAAGGGTTTCACCCAACCAAAGAGATGTTGTTAGATGACGAATTGGATTTAGAAATAGTGAGCCACATCTAAAACACTATTTAGATATGACTCAAACACAATTTTATGAAAGGTTTCTTTAAATCTTTTCTCAGATTAGAATTATTCAAAGATTTTTTGAGATGAAAAAAGAATTCTATGTTAAGATTAATCATGCACGTACTACATGTTGTTTTAGGGTTCATAATGAATTTTCCATGCATTATGATATTTATCGCCATGTATGTTGTACTTTTTACACTAACGATATTTTGTAGGAATGTGGTCTACAAGCACCTCCTAAGTCACCAAGAGAATTTATTTCAAGTGTACTATCTAAATGAGATGATGGGTGCATTTATTATAAGATGATATGTTTGAAAGGTTTTTGTACTATATGTGGTGGTTTGCAACAGTTGCATGGATGCATACATCTAGATAGCACACATGAAATTGGTAAGAAACTAGTTTCTATTGGAAAATACAAGTCAGTCACATATGGTGTTAAAGATGGAAAATAATTAAAGAGGTGTGATTTAGTGAAAAATGATATATGCGTAGCTAATTTTATGAAGATTTTTCAAGAGAAACTAGTTAATGACTACATAGATCATACACATAGAGCAAGGTGGTTAGATGGGAAGTTCAAGTTTTGTAAGGACACTTTTCCCCTTGGTATTATTATCTTTGTTGTTGATTTTTTTGAGAATTATACACTAAAACCTCAAAATGAAGCGCAACCTATGTATTACCACTCTACACAAGTTACATTTATTTCTACACATAGCATTCATGCATGCACATGATAGTACAAAGAAGGATAGAAAGGTTACAAGAGAGTATCACCTTTATATTAGTGATGATCATACTCATTCATCCAAGTTTGTGCAAGGATTCTTTACAATTTTCTATGATAGTTTAAGGGAAAGAGATATAAGACACAACCGACACATAATATGGTCAGCCAATTGTACCTCACAATTCAAGAATACAAGGATGTTCTATTGTTTGACTAGGATGCATGTGACAAGTGGTGTGCAACATTTTTGGAATTTCATTGTGGCGGGGCATGGAAAGGGAGAGCATGATGGTGAGAGAGAATGTGTGAAAAGAGCTCTTACTAGAGAGGAATTGAAGTATGATGGTGGTGTAATGTTAATAGATGCATAAAAAATTGTGTAATGGTGTAACTCTATAATGGGACTAGGTAATGCATGTAAGTCTATGGTTTATAGATATTTTTGGTTAATACATGAATCTAATATTGAAAACTATGTAGATTATTGTACACTTTCCAGATCAAGTAACACGCATTCATTTAGAAGTTCAAATGCAACATCATTAGCTATTTATACTAGGAACATTACATTTTTTTTCTCTTTGTGTATGTATTTTGTGTGGGATGAATGTGAATCAAGAGAGTGGGTTGACCAATGGTATTGTAAACCTTTACAAACCCTAGATACATATCAACTTCCTAGAGCACGACAACTGAACCAGATTGAAGCATCAATAGATTTCTCAATTTATTACTAGGTAAAATCAATTTTAGGCTCAATATATTAGTGCTTTATGTTGGTTTTGGTATTAACTTATATCCTTCTATTAAATGCGGTTCATGTATATGTAGTTATTACAGACGAGAAAAATGAAGAAGGAACATATTACTTTTTGTTTCGTTGTATTGGGGCCCCCAAAAAATTGACAACTACAATCATTGATGGAGAGGGTATCAAGTAGCCAATAGGATTTATTTTTATGACAAAGACATGGCTTAGAAGGTACCGTTGTTGTGTCAAGTTGTATTAATACCTATTAAACTCATCTTATTACACTTTGCACTGATTTTGGTACTAACCTATGAAAAATTCTAATCACTGGTTGTTTGAGGACTTTGAGACACATAGACATATTCTTCATTACTCCAACCCTTTTGTTGCAAAAAATATTTAATTGATTAAATATCGTGGTAGACCACTTAACAAGAATTTGTGGAAAGTTCGTGAATCTGACCACGAGGCAATACTTGACATAATAAGGGTTAGATATAATCTAGAAGGTTCACTTGATTGATTTTGGGCCATATAGAAGATGATTCTACAATATGGTAGAATAATTTTGACAATTTTGCATATATCTTTTGCAAAACATTGTAACTTCACTTTTTTGGAGGTTCTCTATGTACATATTCAGAGGCCAAATTTTGTATATAAAAAAAAAAAAAGAGATGTGATGTGCATATTTAGATGCCAAATTTTGTATATATGAATGGTTATGATCTGCCATGTACATATTAGATGCCAAATTTTGTATATAAAAATGGCCATGGGGCTGATTTGCAAATATTCAGAGGACTATAATATGGATTCCTACAATAACCTATCTCAGTTTTGGGAGATTCAACTTTGTTTTAATTTGGAAACACAATCTCAATTTATGTCAAAACTTGCAGTGTAGTTCAATTGAAATGAGAAATACTGTGTATCTTTCAAAATGTTTGTCATGGCCTTGAACTGTCTATGCCATTAGCTTTGGTTGGCCAAGTTAACCCCAGGAACAAGCTCATTTCTAAGATAGAGTCTCTCAAACGTAGGGAACCACGCCAGACCAAAGTGTCCCTAAGGTGCACTAAGCACCATTGGGCAGCAATATTTCAAGGATCATATCACAGGGCTCGTGCGAGATATCAAAAAACTGTCAGGTGCTATGAGACCATGTTACGAAGGCCTACAGTAACCTATCTTTTTTTTGGGATATTCAACTTCATTTTACTTTGGAAACACAATTTCAATCTATGTCAAAACTTGCAGTGTAGCTCAATTGAAATGAGAAACACTACGTATCTTTCAAACCATTTATCATGGCCTTAAACTGTCTGCGCCATTAGCTCCGATTGACTGGGTAAAACCTAGGAATAAAGTTTTTTTCCCACACAGTTGCTCAAACGTTGGGAACCACACAAAACCGAAGTGTCCCTAAGGTGCACTAAGCACCATTGGGCAGCGATCTTTCGAGGCCCATATCTTCGAGCTCGTGTGAGGTATCAAAAAAATGTTAAGTGCTATGAGACCATTCAGGTAAAAGCACAATAATCTGTCACCTTTTAGGCTAACTTATCAACACAACTGAATTTTAGTATTTCTAACTAAAATTTAATTTTGGTCAAACATATAGTCTAGCTAGATTCATTTTAGCTTAGTTAGATAAGTTCTTTAACTTTTCCATTTGGAAATTTCTATTAAATGTATGTTTTATACCACTTTGAGTCCAATTACCATAGAAATAAAATTATTTCAGAAAAAGTGACATTTCAATAACACTTCTTTCTTTTTCTGCACTAGCTATACATGTCATCTAAAACCTATTATGAAATTGGAGGAAAAAACAATGTTTACTTATAATGATTTGGCGGGAAGTAAACTCCTTGATTTACAGTATTTTTCAAGAAATGAAAAATAGACCTAAAAATTTCAAAAAATATATTAATTTTTCTTCAATTTTTTTAAAAAAAATTATAGGCATATAATTCATCCTATTTCACACATTTCTTTAGTTTACATCATCTTCAAATTCTTAACAGAAATTTGACTTTTATGCCCTTGATGTTTTATAGTTTTGGTGTTGTTAACCTTTTCCTTTGTAAAAGGGTGACATATTATTGTGCTTTTACCCATTCTATAGAGGCCTAAAATAAACTATCTCAATTTTTGGAGATTCACATTTCTTTTAATTTGGCAACACAATCTCAGTTTATGTCAAAACTTGTAGTGTAGCTCAGTTGAAATGAGCAACATTGTGTATCTTTCAAACCGTTCATCATGGCCTCAAACTGTCAGTGCCATTAGCTCCATTTGGCTCGGTAAACCCGAGGAACAACCCTTTTTTTCCAAGGAAGTCACTCAAATGTTTGGAACCACGCTAGACCGAAGTGTCTCTGTGGTGCACTAAGCACCATTGGGAAATGATCTTTTGAGGCCCATATCTCAGAGCTTGTGTGAGGTATTGGTAAATCGTTAGGTGCTATGAGACCATACTATGGAGGTCTACAATAACCTATCCTAGTTTTTAAGTATTCAACTTCATTTTAATTTGGAAACACAATCTCAGTTTATGTCAAAACTTGCAGTTTGGCTCAGTTGAAATGAGAAACACTGTGTATCTTTCAAACTATTTTTTGTGGCCTCGAACCATCTACACCATTAGCTCTATTTGGTTGGGTTAACAAGATGAACAAGCTCATTTCTCCCATGGAGTTTCTCAAATGTTGGGAACCATGCTGGACTGAAGTGTCCCTAAGGTGCACTAAGCACCATTGGGCAATGATATTTCAAGGCCCATATAGCAGAGCTTGTGTGAGGTATAAAAGGTCATCACGTGCTACAAGACCATGCTACAAAGGCCTACAATAACCTATCTTGGTTTTGGGAGATTCAAATTCATTTTAATTTGGAAATGTAATTTTAGTTTATCTCAAAACTTGTAGTGTGGCTCAGTTGAAATGAGAAACACTACGTATATTTCAAACTGTTCATCATGGCCTTAAACTGTCTCTGCCATTAGCTCTAGTTGACTGGGTAAACCATAGGAACAACCCTTTTTTTCCCATGCATTTGTTTGAACGTTGGGAACCACACTAGACCAAAGTGTCCCTAAGGTGCACTAAACACCATTGGGCAAGGATCTTTCAAGGTCCATATGTCAAAACTCGTGCATGATATAGAAGAAATGTTAGGTGATATGGGATTGTGTTACAAAGGCCTACAATAACCTATCTTAGTAGGTGATGCAAAGATAGGAGCAATGAACTAGGTTGGTACTATTTCCCAACTAGGTAGTACAACCAGGACCCAATCCACTTTGTACTATCATGGCTTTCTCATGGTATATGATGTGATAATAAAGAATTAGGAGCATGACAAATGAGTTGATTAGGAATTGAAGAGGAGTGAATCTTATGCTATTTCCATTTTGTTTCATTCAATTTTATGCAGTATTGCTAAAGATATCTTGATTTTGGTAAAAACTGTCAATAACCCTATCTAAGGTAACCCAAGAGTGAAGAAAATACATTAGGTATTATTTCAACATTCAATAAAACCCCCAAAATGGGTGTAAATATGTACATTAGTGTTCTCTTTGATTTTGTATTGGTTGCAGATCTCCATGCAAACTTTGGATTATGTTAGGGAAGACACAAAACAATAAGCTCAAGCCTCCATACAATCAATGCATCTGAAACAGTGGCAAAATACAACTTTGGACTGTGACTATGACAATGAACTTTAGAAAGTTAGGTCCTGATGAAGTACAACCAATGTAAAATAGGTTCTATCTCTGTTGTCTTTGGATTCCAAGGATCCTAACCCACCATGAACACACACCATATGTAAGTAAGAGAGAAATAAAAAAACAAAGAACTGTACTAATTTTCTCCCACTATCACTGTGATTGTGATTTCAGCAGTGATCCACGCTCAGGAGTGACGTTTCAACTTCCCTTTTCAAGATTTTTCCCTCTTTTTCAACATTTTACAAAATAAATGCTTGGAAACTTTTCCTACATTTTAGCATCTTTTACATCTTGATGCCTAAAGGCTTAAAAATTGGGGGAATAATAAAAAATGGTCGAAAGTGACCTTAGAAACCATTATTAAGCTCAATCTAATCAAAATTCATAAAAAATCCATAAGTTCCTATTTGAGGCTAATCAGGACATACACACAATGAACAATTTTGATCACATTTTAATTGCAAATAACTATGTTTTGTTGTACAAAGATATGCACACAATGAACAAATTGGGTCAAATATCAACTTTCATATATATCAAAATGAACAGTAATCGTGTACATATACAAAAATAACATAGATGTCTATTCAATAACATAGTTACAAAAATGTGGCATTTGCCATATCAAGGTCGATATATACAATACAAATGTCAATTATATACATAAATTGGTCCTTCAATGACCACAAATAGAACTATATGTCTCTATCGATAGCTATTCCTATGGTGGATCATCAAAATTGAGCCTCTTCAATGCAATACGTGGCTCTGTGGGTGGCTGCACAAGGACAATTGAAATGTTGAATCATATATATTTTCTTAATATAACATCAAAATAACTAAATACTAGACTGCAAATTGTTTGCAGTTGAAATGTTGATTACCTCATCTCTTTCTTCTACACTTGGCAAAGGCTTAAAATCTTTGGGAAGTCCTGAAGGGGGCTATAAAATGTAAACTGACATTAATACAAGTTAATAACATATATGCCAAAAAACACTAAATAACTAAAAGTGCATGGACTAAAAAATAAATGCATACCCGAGCCTCAAATGGATTTCCTATGCTTGTAGGAGGCAATGTCACTAATGAATCAGTTAGGATCATTTCTTATATGGTAAGATAAAATAGATTATAGTTATAGAGGAAGGAAGTAGGGTTTTCAAACAAACAACAAAGTAATCCGAAAGGACTTAACAAGAGAGTTTTAACTCCATTGTGCACTTAGTAAAAAGGAGTTAAGAAGACAAGCATACCTCTTCCCTCTGTTGTGCTGGAACCCATCTTTGATGAGTAGGAATTCTAAAAAAATGGAATGGTAGAGCATTAGTGGGAAGTTTCAATGGGGGTTGTAATAGATAAAAGACATTTCATACAAGTTAATAACATAGAGTTGTTGACAAACTCTAAAAAAATAAAAATGAGTGTACTTATATCTAAACATATATGTTTAACATATGTAGAACAAATGCACAATACAACATCATATATTTCTCCTCTACTATTAGGAGGCATCGTCAAATTTGAGGCAACTATTACCATTTCCTGTATAAAAAATGATAACATATGTTATAACTTTATAGAAGGATTTAGAGATTTCTAACAAACAAGAATGCAATCCAAAGTGAATATGAAGATGTTACCTCTTTCATCTCCTGAACCTCATTGAAATTAGGTGCATTCATTAATTCCATAAACCTCACTTGTTTTTGTATATAGAACAAATAAATTAGGTGCATTTATCAATAACTACATATACATGTTTAATCATAATACATTTCAACAACTAAATTTAAATTGTACTAATTTACCAATTTTTTGCTTGGGCGTCCGGGAGGATTTCTTTTTCTACCTCGGAATGCTGGAGGATGGATTTCTCAAACAAGATGTCCTCGAGGCAGGTGGGGTAGACTAACAAAAATAAAATTAACATAAGGGAAAAGCACATGTATAATATTAAATCAGAGTAAAAATTATCTAAATCTAAATGGTACCAGAAAGCTATTTAGGCCAAAGTCAATGCCCTCAAGCATGATATCATCAAGTTGGGACATCTCAGCCCCTAATAAGCCCTATAAACACCAAGTAATGATACATATATATTAAAAATTTATATTTTAAAACCAACACATTACTATATTTTTAACAAATTTACAAATCTTTACCTCTGGTGGTGAAACTACTCATGACCTTGGATTCCACTAAAAATTACATGGTGTACTCCTACCACCTGCTTATCCCTGCAATGCATATTAGTTATATGTCATTTTAAATTTTTCTAAAATAAATTATTTAATTTTATAAGAATTAGGTGATTAATTAATAAAATGTTGAATAAATATAAATAAACACACTTCTTTCTGATCGCAAGAGAACAAGATACTCATCAGGTCATCGGTGAGGGCTATATCCTATGGAGTGGAATCATGACATCTACTCCCACAACATGTACATGAATGAGATGTCAAACCATCCATATTTGGGTCAGTATTTACACCAGAACATACAATTTAGAAGGTTGCACACATATGCTCAATGGGCTGGCCCATGCCAAATGATGCATCTACTGATGATGGAGGTGTCGCAGGTGCTATTTTATCCTCTGCTCCAACTAAGTGTGTTCCATGCTCAACAATGACATCAGTTAATGATGCAGCTGCCTAAAGAGTCTATAACTCCATATAATCCTTTAGGGCTATTGAGATAGTGACATGAACCATGGGTGTAGGAGATACACGCCTCCTATGTTGTGGGTCTACCACCCTAGGGCCCCAACTCTATACTATGCAGAGCCTCACCCTATACCCTGGAATTTCCATATGTGAAATTAATTTGGTTTCAGCCAAGGATAAACTGATCACAATAAAGCTTTCTCAAAAAATACAGTGGCACCTCCCAATTGTTACAAGGTGGTTGGCCAAAGATCATATACCACCTATTCCAAAAAGTTACTTTCATCCTAGCATGAACACACCAATGTATAGGAAGCTGACTTGTAGTAGTAAGTAGGCTATTACTAGTGCTAGGATTGGTGAAATGATACATATGTCATCATTAAGTATTCCCTTTATTTTCACCTCATCATATGAAAACACACCTGCATAAAATGCATGACATCTATCCCTCCATGAACCCCATTTTGTGACCTCTCTAGATACCTCATTCATGCTATTAGCCATTATTTCTAGGGTTTTTGTGAGGGATGAGTGGTGCTCCTGATCAGAGGACCTCAACCTATTCACTAATATAAAAATTTGGGTAGTGTTTTGTGTCAAGCGATTGATAAGATCATCTTGTGTGTCCTGTACATGATCTACTGGAGGACACGAAAGGTTTAGCGGTGGTAGTGGTTGTTCGGAAGCAACATTTTGAGGATTTTGCATAGGTGGATCAATGCCTTGAGGGTTTTCTTGTTGCTCATGTTTTTTATTTTAAGGGTTTGTTTCGGTTGTTTATTTGCGAAGAGGTCTTTGTTGTTTCTTTTATTTTTGGGGATTTTTTATAGAATTTGATATCAATTTAATAAAAGAACTTAAATATTTTTAAAAAACCTACTTCAATTAAAATGCAAACAAAAAATAATCAAAATAATTAAGTCTTACTTGTTTGACGGGGTGACATTGTTGAAAATTGCTCTAAATGCCGATAAAATGCAATTGCAAGCAGAACACGCATGGGTTATTGAGTTTTTTGATTCCTCCAAAATATGGTTTCAACATTTTTGGCATTGAAAATTGCCCGAATCTATGACCTTTAAAATATGTAATGTTTCTCATAACTCATACGAGTTTTGAGAAAATGTTGCTTTTTTTAATGTTTTCTATTAGGCTTGGTGTTATCAAGCAAAACATGTTTTTGAATTTAAGGAACCCGATCGAGCTATGAATTTTTTTTTTTTTTTTTGCACGTGACCACTTTTATGACCAGTAACTTGGTGCAATTACCCCTATTCTGAGCTCTCTCTCTCTCTCTCTCTCTCTCTCTCTCTCTTCTTGATCATTTAAGACCAAAATTTTTACATAAGAAAACCACGTATGGGTTTTGTAAAACTATGGACATGGTGCATTTAAGACCATTACAAAAAAATAAATAGTTCTTCATAACCCATTCGTGTTATGAAGAAATTTTAGTATTTTTTAATTGATTCAATTTAGGATCAGTTTCTCCAAGCAATTGATTTTAAATTTTTAGTAACATGCACGGATTTTGTGAAAAATTGAGTTTTTTTCATAATGTGGCCACTTTTTTTATCAGTATCTTGGTGCACTTACCCCCAACTACTAACCTAGTGAGGTACCCATGTACAATGAAATCTCTCATAAATGGAGAAAGATATAAAAGCTAGTAGGAAAAACAATTCTCCAAAAAAGATATAAGAAAGTGAAGAAGCCTATAAGGGCCCCCAAAAGGATGATGAGGTCACTGATGTAGAGTGTACACCAAGAAGAACATGAGGCCCTTCCTAAAAATCCACATGAATATGATTTCCACTTGTTGAATCATCTAAAGTATGAGGACTGGAATTAGGATGTGAATGAGACCCCATATGGTGTGTAGTACCAGAATTTGTAAGCGCTTGAGAAAATAAGAATATGAATCCATAATTTCTCTTTGTCCTTAGTAATCTCCCAATTTGAAGAGGATGCTTTGACAAAATCAGTTACGTCAATATTATTCTTTTTGAGTATAAAAGTGAGGTGATCAATCTTTTTTTTCATGCATTGATGTTCTTCATGATCAGTTTTGTTACAAAAGGAAAATTTAACTCTCCCAGTAATTGACGTACATTGAGATGAGTTATGCTTTTTAAAGTTATCAATTTTGTCTTCTTTCTTCACTCCTTCAATGCTAGTTCAGTTCTAATTGTGCTACTCATCAAAGTTTTTACACTTTCCCCCACCTAAATTAGGTGATGCCCTCGAGACCGGCAATGCTGAACTTAAAACTAGGTAGAGATCCTCTTTTCCAATTCCAAATTATCGCTTCAACTGTACATGATGGTCACATCTACACTGTGCCTTTTCTGACCAAGAGTTAAAGAAATGAATCCTTAGATCCAACTTCTTCCCGACTCCTTGATTTTCATTTCTTGCAATTAGAGCTTCTGCCTTAGTAGATTTAAAAGTACCCATTTGAATTAACTTTTCTTATTCCCTTGTAAGATAAAAAATGAAGTTATCAAGTGAGGGCATAGACCATGAGGCACCAAGGGCTCTTTTAGTGGAATAGAAAGTAGAGACAAACACAAAAAATTTAGAACCTAGTTTAGAAAGTAAAGAAAGGATTAATTGATCCTCTTTCTTTTCAATTTCACAATCTTTTATTTACAACTTTAAAGATTTGAATTTAGTGAAAAATTCCTCTAAAGTTTAAAAAATTGAAGGACTAAGACCTAGGAGTTGATTTTCCAACTCATGACTTCTAAGTTCATCAACTGT
Organism: Thuja plicata; assembly: GCA_018584345.1. Classification (NCBI taxonomy): domain Eukaryota; kingdom Viridiplantae; phylum Streptophyta; class Pinopsida; order Cupressales; family Cupressaceae; genus Thuja; species Thuja plicata. Next base: position 263,500 of record MU227338.1, on the reverse strand, counting down.
CGCAAATAGGTTTTTTAAGTGCTTCTCAAACTTCTGGGTTCTTACAAGTTCTCAACATGAAATACTAATTAAGGAGACAATTTTAAACATAGAAAGCCAAATTATTGGTCACACTTATTGAAAAATTTTTCCTTGTCCTTATTTGCATTGGGTTCTTTTTCTGTTCCCATTACTACTCTATACAAGCCTTTATTCTTTACTATAATAATTACTTTCAGCTTCCAATCATGATAATTGAAAGGAGTTAGGGGTTGTATAGTCACATTAAGATCCATGGTGCTAGAATTAGATAGTTGCTTGTAGAATGAAGAAATGAAGAATGAAGAGCACTTCGTGAGGAAGTGTGAAAAATAGGAAACACACAACAACCCCTTAAATATCTTCCCCCATTATTTTTGGCACTTTATAGAAGGAGTGTGTTGTAATTAAACTCGCAAAAAACACTGAAATGACACTTTATAATGAGAGTGCATTAGTGTGTCTATTGAATTCGTGATGAAGAAACATGCACTTTTGGAAAAAATAGAACTCAATTTCGAGTTCGGAGAAAAAATTATGAGCAAAACAATTTTTTCCTCTTACAAAATTTATCCTCCTCCACAATTGATGGCCATAATAGATTTACCTTTTTGATTTAAAATTTTTTTAAAACAATAAAAACAAGAGATGAAACTTGAGATAGCGATGAGATTTCAAACACATATTTTCTACTTCCAACTGTGTGGCTTCTGCCCCTTGCTAGACTGCTGCTACCAGTGTCACGTGAGTATAGGGGCCACTCAATTTCTCCCACCGACCCACTGTGTCTCGCAAGCCTCAAGCGCTAGGGGTTTTCCAAACACCAATGCGCGCCCAAACCTTTCCGATCGCACCCGAACCTTGCCGATGAATGCAAGGGATGGAAGGAACGGAACCGCCACTGAACAACCATACACTCCATTATCCACCATGTCTATTTGAATTCAAATAAAAACCATACTGTGATTCTCATTGAATATTTTACAAGCAAAAAAATCATCCATGGAGCTTTTCAGAACCAATTCACCCATATGTTTTGGAATAAAACTTTGTAAATTTTGGAATTCTTTCCTTTGTCAAATATATAGATCCTTCTTAAGATTATTCTTATCTACTACCAATATTTTCCTTTGTTTGTCTCCATAAGTTAGAATGAGTCCTTAATCATGCTTATAATAATTGTAAATGACCCAAAAAAGTTTCCATAGAAGACACAAAATGATGGATGAACTTAATTCCATAAAAGAATCATCTATAAGAACCTTATCTTGCCTATCCCAAACTTCAACTTCTGGAAATAGATGAGATGTTTCTCTATAGACTGGGTTGTAACTGCAAATCACTTGATCCATCTCTATAAAATTTACCTCCTCAAGTATTCTTTTTTAATGGGGTGGAAATATTGACCAGTGACGTTTTGTTTATCAAATATTCTCCTTCATCTTTTTTGTAAATAATATTTTGAACCCGTTCCCTATTTTTAGATATAAGTTTGAAAAAAGAGTGAGATCTTTCTCCAAACCCATTAATAGACAAATTCTAGGAAGTAGATGAAAGTTCTTAAAAAGAAGGGGGTCCAAGTTCAAAAAGATCCCCGAAGTTTATTCGCAATAATCTCTAAAATTTATTAAATTATGTATTTTAAGGGAAAATTATGAAATTTCAACCAGAACCTAGAATAAACCTAATTTTGTGTTCTTCACATTCTAAATTAGGAGTCTATGCTTGCATATGAAGGCCATAATACTTATAAAACCATCCTTTATGCATGAAGATCTTGTCTCTAGTCTCTTTTATTTTGAAAATAACAATGAAAAACCCATAAGAACTAAGTATGAAACATTATCTATTTCATCTCATTCATTATTTACCCATTTAGACAGTTCATAAAAAGGAATGGATATATTCCAAAACTTAAAGATAAAAGCCCTTAGATGCAAATCTTTAGTACAATTTTGTAATGTCTATTATGAGAAGGTAACACTAATTTCCTTTCTTTTTCAAGATTATTCTTTTGAAGCCCTTCTTTTATTGCTAATTGTCTCCCCATGTCTCCCCATCAACAAATTTGTCAAGAAAATCTTTGAGTGTAATACCGCTACATTTCTCTTCAAAGAAGAAGGAACAATATGATGGATGATAATTTTCTCTCTCCAAATTTTGACCTTCCCCTTCTATAATGCATATTTTTAGCCTTCCAAAAAAGATGATCTCTGCAAGGATGAAAGCTATTTTGTATATTAGGGTTTCTCTTTGGGGCACCATTCCCATCTCTGACTTGTCTTAGATTTGTCCATTTGTTAAGAATAGGTTTTCTCCCTTGGAAGATAAAATTTTCTCTTTCTTGCCTTTGATTTGACCTAAACCTTCCCATAATATTTATTGTGTTAAAAAATCACCCCCTGTACTCGATTTCCCCCAGAATGTGAGTTGTGATCCTTGTGCATGAGCATTGTTGACTTCCCTATCCTTCATCAAAAGATTTCTTTTCTTCAAGATGGACCCATATTGTGAAGGCTTATTTCTTGAAAATAGGCGATATGTAGAGACTCAACACATAGCTATTTCCCTTAGCGAATGAGAATTTGGATACAATGAAATCCTTCCCCTTTCGACCTTCTTTCTTTGAATTTTCCTTTTAAAGCCTCACTCTAGTTGTGAAGAAGACTCCTATTTCCTTCATAACATCTTAATATAAGGCTAGATCTGAAACATCTTACCCCCTTTCCTGAGTCCCATATTCTGGAGCCTGAAGATTAATCCACTTTATAAAATCTTTTATGCCCACTTGATTTGCATTCTTTAGCTATAGAAACATTACCCCCGAAGCCCCGCCTTGGCTGAAATTGGGCAGCCACTATTCTTCCCTAAAAGTGTCGCCCTTCGTTGCTCAACCATTAACCATTTCATAAGGACTGGTGTTTGTTTAAAAAAAGTACTCATCTTAAATAATTTTGTCCCATATATATGCATGTATATATAATTATCTATATTTCTAATGTAAATATATGACTATTTTATATTTTATATGAATATGTTAATTCTTTTGTATATATATGTATATGCATTCTCCTCTTAAAAACTTATTTATTTTTTTAGAATTGTTTAAGATTATTTAATTATCTCTTTAGTGATTTTAATATTCTTTGTACAATTATACAAGTTTTTAGTATTACTATTTATAAATTTTGAATTTTTAAATTCAAAATATAAATTCTAATATTCTTTTCTTAAATTCATTTTTCTTTATTTTATATAATATTTAATAGACTTTATTAAACCTATCTATTTAATATTACATGTTGACTCTTGCATCTCTAAGTGCTACTAACATATATATCTTATAACTGCCTTCATAGTATTGTAACAAAAGAAAATAGTAATAAAAATATTTACTATGATTCATATCATAAAACTAGTCACATCTTTATCCATCTTTCACACAATAAAACTTTAATGGTCATATATATTTTGACACACACACACACACACACACACACACACACACACATATATAGTGTGATACTATGTACAATTAACTAATTATAGGAAATTATATTATTAAAATAAATAATAAATTTGTGTGAATTATTGTCCCAATTTGAATGGAAGTTATAGTTGATTTTGTAAAATTAAACAACAATAAGAAAAATATAAATAAAATGAGAGATATTAACTATCAAAGAACATAAACTTGTGTTTAAAAATTACTTATAAACTACTCACAATAATAAAAAAATAAATCTATTTTATTTGGAAACCATATTTACATTAGAAGCAAATTATGGAAGACTAAAAGATATAACAGATTATATCATCTATTGTGGTTGAAAAATATTAACTATGAACGAACCCTACCACATGGAAAGGATGCATGTCGATGATGGTATATAAGTATGGTGTTCTCAGTTGTTGATGTAACATAACTCTATGATGTACACAATGTTGTATATGTATATGTGATCTGTAATATGTGAATTGTTGCTGCAATTTTATACCGGTAAAGGAAAGATCTATAATTCATCGAGAATTATGCTTAGTGCATAAGTAGATGCATTCTTCTTAGTTCAAATTTTGTTCTATCAACAATCATTGTTATTTTTTATTAGGGAAGTGAGCCCAAACAATAGTGAGCAACCCACAAGTGAGCCACACCGACATTGAGCCACGTTATGTATTACTTAATTGATTACTTAATACCTGAGAGATAATCCTCTCCATGGTTCTTCCCATCTTGGATTTCCAAGATAAAAATATGGTTTTATGTGTTACTGTGTTCGTTGGTTTCAGTTCTTTCTTTTTCAACAAAGTTAAAATAAGTTATGTTGTCAAGTGCTTAAATGTTTCAAATTATTCAAGGGCATAATGACTCACCCCTCCCTTCTCATTATATCAAATGTTCAACAATTGGTATCAGAGCTAGTTCCTTTGGAAGAGTCTAATCACTCAAAAGAGATCTAGGAGGTTGAACATTTTTCACCGACATCTACCATGGATGAGAATGATTTCATGTCTGGGTATGAAGATCTTGATTCGATTGAAGATGAAAACAAAGTCTTATTAGAAAATCTGCAAATGGAAAATGAATGCATCCAAAAATTGAAAGAGAAAATTAGGAAGTTCAAATCCAGGCATAAGGAAGTAAGCAATGAAATCAAGTTAGCAAATGAAACCATCATTGACCTAAGATCCAAATGTGAAGAAGATGAAAAGAGAAAAGAAGCTTCTGAATAATATAATTAAGAGAAAAGGCGATGAATGCAAAAGGTTAAAACAAGATACATTGTCTCTCAAAAACAAATCAAGAAGAAACTTTAAAAAGTGAAGAAAAAGTCAAAACAAGTTCAGAGAAACTAGATGAGATTCTGAGCTCTGAGAGACCTTTGCCTGACAAAAAAGGACTTGGATGTGATAAAAATGAATGCTCTCATAGCATAATCAAATAAAAATATGACTTGGTTCTAGAAAGTGAAAATCAATCTACACCCGATAAAGGTAAGGCTTCGGTAAAACCGCAGGTAAGTATGCATCCCTATTCATTTAATGGTCATTGTTTCAAATGCAATAAATTAGGTCATAAAGAAGAAAATTGTAGAAGTAAGTTGAATTTGAACAATAGATCTTTTACCGGTAGATGTATCAATTGTAATATCCTCGGTCATAAAGAAAGTCAATGTAGGAAATATAATAATAATAATAGTAATAAGTTTACTGGCTGTTGTTATACATGTTTTCTATATAGTCATAAAGCTAACCAGTGCATGTCAAGACATAAGAAACATGGAAATCAATGCTAAAAGTGCAATAAAGTAGGTCACATAGCAAGGTTCTGTAGATCAGTTGATAATAAGAAGAATGAACCGATGAAGAAAATTAACAAGGAAGAGATCAAAGAAGAAATGAAGAAAATATGGTTGAAGAAGGATGACACTAGTAACCTTCGACTGTCAGTCGGGAGAATAAATCATTCTATATCTATCTCCCATCCTACATGATGCAATCATACCAAATCTACACCATCAAGGAGTTATCGGTAGAGTGAAAAAAAGGAGATATTCATTTTGGTAAAAAGGGAAGGTAGTGGGCATATTAAACAATAAATGCAATTAAATTTACTTAACCCCAATGTTATACCTTAAATATGGCACTTACATAACACATCATTCACAATGCGAAAATAATTTTGAATGCTAAAGTGAAAGAGAATAACATGTAGGGGTTTTAGAAGAATTTTAGGGATTTCTCTGTGATTTTGAAAGGTACTTTCACAATAATCAAGATTTTTTTGTAATGGCAATGGTTGGTCAATTTACTCCTATGATGGTTGATTAATCTTCTGAACTGTGACCTGAATTCAAACTATTCCCTAAAATTTCCACCAAGAATGATATGATGATTTCAGTTGAAGATGTAAGAATCCATTTGAAATGCAAGCTCAGTGAATTTGATCATTACAAGTTGTATGATATTTGGGTTAGTAAATTGGAAAACGAAGATGGAAAGGTAAACCCAGAGCAACAAGTTTTGGTCAACAAAAAGATGTATGTGCTCAATTAATTTTCCAACTTCTGCTATGATGAGAATTGGGTGAGAATGTTCATAAGTGAACAAAAAGGGGGTATAAGTGGCCATTTTTTTCTTCTAAAATCATGGAAATCTAAACTTCACAAAGATATTTGAGGGTCATGAACTAAAAAATAAGAGTTGTGTAAAGAATAAGAATTGTAGTACTCTACTTCTAGTTTCTAAAATACTAACGTTATTAAAAAATGGATAATATTAAGAGGGTCAAACCTCTTGCGCATGAAAAAGGGTTCCTGATTATTTAAAAAAAAAACATAACATAGTTGTTTCAGTGCGCTTCACAAAATCTATAGTTAGATTTCGTATTTTGCAAAACCCTTTGATAGGATGATAAGCAAGAGTGAGATCTAGAAGTTGTCTATTTTTTATAATTTTCTGTTGAGTATTTTTTTATTTATGATTTTTTAAGTGATCACCTCTTTAAAATTTGTTACCTGTTCATGCGTTGGGCATAACTTGCAACAAAATAATAAAAAATGTAAACTTTTTTTTAAAAACTGTATAGAATCTAGTGTATAACATTAATATGTAATTAGATTTGGTCAATTAGATCAAAATTTATTAAAAAATGGTATATGTATATGTCTGTGAGGATGACCAAGACACTGGTAAAGAAAATTAAAGTTTACTATGCTAATGCTGTCCAAAAATAGAAAAAATTAAATGGTCAGAAAGATGAGAAGATGTGTGAGATGATGATGGTAATTTTAGGGATACCCACTTGATAATTTGTAAAGCTGATGACAAGAAAGTTGAGAAATCATGTTGGAAGATGAAAAAACTTGCAAAGGGACAAAAATGGAGGGAAAATGGGCTTGCAAGCCTTAGGGTCATTTTCCAACCCTCTTACCAAGCCAAAAACCGCACGAGTTTTAATGTGAAAAATAACCTGCCCAGGTTTTGAAAAGTAAAAGGTACCATGCATAGTTTTACATAACCTGTACCGATTATGTAGAACCAAAACCATAATTTTGAGTTTTCCATAACCTGTATGGGTTATGAAGACATCAAAATGTATGATTGTAAATAAATAATTTACTACACATATGTATAGACATACATATATAATGTGTGTTTATATATGAATTTATTCATATCTATAGTTATATGTACATATATTTAGATGTATATATGTTTGTATACATGCTTGTCTCTCTTCTTTTCCTCTCTATCATCTTCCTTCCCCCATCACCATCTCTGTCTATTCAGAGCCCTAATTATCCTCTCTCTCTCTCTCTCTCTCTCTCTTTCTCTCTCTCTCTCTCTCTCTCTCTCTCTCTCTCTCTCTCTCTCC
>MU227338.1:211000-227615 GCA_018584345.1 Thuja plicata | reverse complement strand
AGTGTCCATTTGAGCAGTAGTCACCCAAAAGGGTTCTCTCTGTACAAGATTAAGTAAATTATCTCTTTCCCAATAGAAGACTCTTCCATCTGGACAGCTGCATTTTCAGGAACATGAATCTTCAATTCCATACAAAACTTGCCAACATAATCACTAAATCACACAAAAACCAAAATGTTTATACCAGATCTTGAAATTTGGATTGTCATTTTTAAGGGCTCTTTCATAAAGAGAATAAACTTGCTGCTCTGGTGTGGGACTCTCGTCTTCGCTCTGCTTTTTTGTGGGACTCTTTGAAACTGAATCTCTGTGGCTGCTATTTTCAAGCATCTTTATCAGCTTATGAGTAAATATGAATGATGATGATGGGAACGTAGCCAAAATCAATTGAATATGAATGATGATGATTGGAATGTAGCCAAAATCAATTGAACATGAATGATGATGATTGGAATGTAGCCAAAATCAATTGAACCAACTCGCCTGGATTCAAATCTAGTTTACAGGTTCCATATTTATTTTATTCAAGCACCATCTCATGAGCCTTTTCATAAATTTTAAGCGCCCTTTCCAAAACTAAGAAAGCTGGTTATAAGCAATTTAACTAGCCAACATATATGGTTTAAATTACTAATAAGGTAATTAGTAGGAGCATCCTCGCTCTCGAGTTTTCTAGATTAGATCGAACGATCCTTTTAATAAGATCAAGAATTGTTGTTGTTTTTAAGTAGGATGGGAAGAAGATTATAACACAATCGAGATTTTTTAATGTTACTTTTAGAACTCTTGTTGATATGAAATTAATTTCAAGGGTTTTTATTTTATTTTATGTAGGAGGTAGTGGTTCAATAGTCCGTAATAGTCCGTATCTTGGGTATTGAGAGTTAAGGCTAAATTAATTTAAATGTTATTAGTTATTAGTTTTTTTGTTTTTTGTTTTTGCAAAAGTGGTAATTTGTATCATGAAATTTTATTTTATTAATTATATATATGTTTTTTTGACAACCTTGGTTCAAAAAGCATCGTAAGAGAGAATTAGGTAAAGAAAACCTTTGGTCTTGCTCATAAACTTAAAAAAAGCAAGTCTCTAGAGAATGCAACCAAGAGACAACACATTCACTTACAACAATAAAAGAAAAAACATATTGAGCACCATTCCCAATCCAAGAAATCATCCCATAACCTACATTTCAACAAGATCTCCTACCCCACTCGATCCAAAAATGAACCCGGAAGCCCACCCAATAAACCCATCAAAATGAAACAAAACCCACAATGCCAATCCCCCCAATACACCCAAAGAAGACCCACTAGGGAAGAATATCCTTGCAACCTAGAAGACTTCAACATAGCATGTGTAAAGAACCAGGAGACGATCTGAATAACCTACACATGCACTTCCTCAACAGTTTTGTCTTCATGAGAAGTGTATGAGTTCAAAGATTGTACGCAACCTTGTCCTCTAAATATAGCCAATAATAAAACTTCTCTAGGTGGACGGGATCAATATGAAAAATTGATCCCATGCACCCCAAAAAAGAATGAGAAATGAAGCAGTAATGTCCTCTGAATATAACAATTGATCATCCTTCCCCGAGTGGATGTGATGAATCAAAACGACTGATCTCGTACACTCAAAAAAGGATGGGGCATATCAGCTAGAGTATAATATGACACCCAAATCAACAAGAAAACATGATCATGATGATTTTACAATCCAAATCTTTGCAAGGGTCATGAAATAACCAATCCTTGTTGGGGAAACATAGAATAAATATGCAAAGGAACTTCCAACTGCAGTATTCATGATGCAGATTTTTAGAGAGATTTCACAAGGAAAAATCACAACCACAATGGCATCTAGGATGAGCAATAATGACAATAATGCATCTAATTAGCCATCAAAATGAGATCCATATTCCCAAGGATTAAGCGAAGACAACAAATGGAATGTCAGCTGCGATGTGAATCAAAAGCGCAGGGAGATGGATTTGACTGGGCTTCAGATCAAAGAACATAAACACCATTACATTCTATTTTAGACAGAGTTACCCATCTTTAAACTAATAGCATCTTATATCTCAAAAAAACTCTACAGAGATGGACTCATGAAAGAGTGAGCAGAAATTACAAACTCATTGCAGAAAAATACAATCAAAACTACCTAGGTAAAGTAACTTATAAATATGCCAAACATATGAAAAGATCTTCCTGTATCACGAGCATAATAGAAATAATATAAATAGACATGTGCTGAATTAATGCCCGAAGCTTAATGCTATGAATGAAAAAATACAATGATGTCCATTGGACAATGTGGCGATAAGGCCACTACTCAGAATAATAGTTAAGGATAAGAGCCCCATTGACATGTAGCCTGGTAGATATCCTTCAACAGACTGCTACATCACAATGGCCATGTTGATTACAAGGAATGCCATATAATCTGAAAGTTTAAAACCATATTCTGTACAATGCTGAGATCAGATAAGAAGTGCATGAAGGCATGCAACCCCATCAAAGCCAAAAATTCATCCATCCTAATGAAATAAATAATTTATACCAAATGTGAAATAGATTGCACATCCACTTCCTATAGCAGAAATGGATCATCAATAACCTTGTTGGCCAAAAAATCAACAACCCTGTTTGCTTCTCTGAAACAGTGTTTAAATTCAAAGGTATAAAAGGATGATAATTTATTTAGAACCATATCCAGCCTATACCTTAATTTCCCAGAGGAAGTATTTTTAGAGGAGACTATGTTATAAACCACCATTGAGTCTCCTTCAATTATGATGTTGGATATATTCATAGAAACCACAAGAGACAGACCAAGGAGGAGAGCTTCTATTTCAACGACATTATGAGATTATGAAGGTAACTTTTTACAAACAACTCTAATAATGTTTCCCTCAAAGTTTGTAAAAATAGCCCCAGCCCCAGAAAATCCTGTTGGTACTCAAAAATACAACAAGGGTTTTTGAGTATCTTATTGGTGCTTTGCATTTTGACCCCCTATAAGTGCTTTTTGAGCTTTTTTTCCCAGATGGAATTTTGAGGTTTATCATACATGTCAAGTGTTCATCACTCTTGTTTTGACATATGAAGACATCCCAGGTCGTCAGATTCAAGTTTTGAGTTAGATCGTGATGTCTTGTTTTGAGCACTTGTCCATTCTGCATTTGCCACTTAAGTGTCAGTTTGCTATAACAGGCACAGTTTACACTTGAATAACTTGCGTCCTTTTGTGTTTCATAGGCCGCCACTTGGGGAATGTTTAAAATGTATATCATAGAGCCTATGTTTCAAAACCAAAGCCATTTCAAGTCCATTTCATAGGTTTTTGGATCTCCCAAAGGTGGTTGTCCAGAATTGTCTTGTCTCTCTGAAAATGCAGAGTTCTAAGTGCCCTACTTTGAGATCTTGCAAGTTGTACCCAAGTCAATATCTTGAAGAATTGAAAGTTCCCCTGCATAGTAAACCTGAGAGTGTACTTCCTCAAAGATTCTTAGACCTTGGTCAATCCATTTGACCACTTTGCCCGCTTGATTCAAAGTCCACTTTCTGCATTTCACTGTGTTTTAAGTTTTGAAAGTTGTTAAATGGATGACTTTGATATGCAATACTGTTTGATCAATTCATCATTTGAGAAAGTTACTTGAAGTTCTACATTCCTTATGTAAAGGTGAATCCATGTTCAGAGGTTCAGACTCTGAGGGTCATTTTTGATGGGTTTGTGAAATCAAAATCAAAGACATTTAATACATATTTTCAATATTAAAAAGAATTATTTTCATGGAACAATCATTTTAAAAGGATGGTAACTTGTAATCAGATGATTGTTTCAAAATGAGGGTTGTTTCCCTTTACTTTCTATATGAATATTTGTTACTTAGATCGGGGGTTGGGCCTCAAGGCATGGTTTTCTATTTTTGCAAAGGCCAATCTGAATGAGGTTTATGTTGTTTTTACATTTGCACTTGCACAGTACTCTGAAATGTCCAAGTTTTGGCGAAGCCCTTTTGCGTGCATATTCATTGTTGATGAATAAATCACCTTCACAAGTGACGGCTCCTCAGGAGTTAATCCAGTATCTTTCCAAGTTATATTTTGGGCAGGGTTTGCATAAGTTTGAATACATCTAATTGCAGAATGAATGAACTGGCTAGTTTTGAATATTATTATTTTAAATCCCTAATGCTTTCAAGTGAATCCAGTTGGTGATCATGCTCAGATGTTGGATATGAATATGTTTTCCAATCCTCATACTTATAGAGGTTCTTCTAGTTAGATTTTAAGTCCAGATCTTGAGGCCATTTGCTATTTGTGGAACAAGTTTATAGAGGGTTGCTCAGTCAAGTTGCGAGGTCTGTTCCAGAGATTACCTATCATCTTTTAGATCAGTTTGTAGAGGTATGCATGATGGTTTGTTGTGATCGTGATTTTGAAGTTCATGGTCTAGCTTCACCAAATGCCCTGTTTTGGTTATTTGAAAGATGTCCTCCTAGCATGTCAACTGCACCAATAAACAAAATTAGAAGATGGTTTTTGAAGATCTTTTGCGAATACAAAATGAACTTTCAAAGTGTAAACCGATTTGGAAGGCTTGCGTAGTGAGTATAAGGAAGAATTTTAATGCATTCAAAACACATTCCAGCCAATGCACATGGCAATATTAAATATATGGAAAGCCAGCGTGGCATGAACCAGAAACTCCACATCAAGTTTGGATCCTACGCAAGGGGCAAAAGAAGACAATTAAAATATATTTCAGAGAAAGTGCAAATTGCAAATGCATAGAAATCAGCGTATGAGTGAAGGTTTTAAAATGAAAATAGAGTAGACACTTGGCAGGAGTAAGGCCAAATTTTATAACCTCTACCATACTCATATGTTATGCATATTTGTTGAAGAGGCCAAGACACCATTTTAAACCCAAATGAAATGGCCAGTGTGGAGTATATATGAGCCCTGCACAGAGCATGTGGAGGCATTTAAAACTTTATTAAAACCACACAAGCCAGAGCAAAGTCTGTGCAGATTGGGAGAAGTTTAAAATATTTTAAACCCAAATTTCATTGGAAAATACAGAGGTCACACGACATGAGGGAGAAGAACAGTTAAAAAAATTGAAAGCAATGCAAAGAAATAAGGAGACCAGTGCATTGGTTTTGCTGGAGCAGATCCAATATCTTTGTTATATATAAATAACAACAAAATGCCACGTGCTACAAAACAAGGAAGATGTCAATGTTTTTTGTAAAACCACCAATGAAGAGTTGCGTTGAATACAAAATGGAGGACATTTGGGATGTTTTAAACAACAAACATACAACCCACGTGGTGAGTTGAGGACCCAGCGCAGAACATAGGAGAAGCATTAAATAGAAAGACATTGCAAAATGGAAGCACAGACAAGTATGTGAATTGTTTGACAAGCACCAAATTGGAAGACCCCATGCGCAGCATAAAGACTCCAGACAAATTGCAATGAGAATGTTTGAAACATTAAAGCAAATGTTAAATACAGAATGAAATGATACCCCATGCACAGTAGAAGGAATGCCAACATTTGTTTTGAATGTTTGAAATTATTGAAAGAAATCTTCAATGCATAAAGGCTGCGTAAACATTCAAGGACCCATGCACATTATTAAAAGCAAGGGAAAGAATGAGATGCCACGCATTGGAATGAGGGAAGATGAAGATTTTTAAGACATTAAAACCAATACACAACAAGGCCGCGCAGGTATAGCAAAGGAGCCAAAAATTTATCAAAACTCAAAGTGCAATATCCCACATGCACAGGGGATGGTTGTTTTTTAATGTTTATATACTCCAGTGCTTACTTAATGAAATAAGTAAGAAGCCAAGAAGCCACTTGGCAGGCCCCTTGGCTAGAGGAGTCAATGTGCAAGTGGGCCCCATAATTTTGAGCACTCATAGGAAAAGCTTTAAAAACCTTAAGACATTAGTCCCACATTGAGTGGAGAATGAACTTCAACAAGGTTTATAAGAAAAAAGGCTTGCATAGTAAAAGAAGAAGCCCAAAAGCTATGAACGCATGTGAGTGCAGGTGGTGTGTCGAAGTGCATGCAAGATCGATGGAAGACAAAACACCAAATTTTGATGGACCCGCAGATATCAATGGAAGATCAACGGCTCGCTTAATTGCTTGAATAGAAGATGCAAGGAGGTTAGTGTATAAGTGATTAAGCTATTGTGACACATGGGAATGCAGACAACCAGGCGAAAACAAGGCAATGAGGTGGAGATGATGTGGCAGCACACTGGAGGGGCTTGTCAGGTGGGCACGGATCCTGAGGTGACGAGATCGACGGATGGCTTAATGGCTTAGAGGGAAAGATGCAAGGAGGTTAATGTTTAAGCCATTAAGACATCACACCATGTGGCACCCCAGACATGTGGCAAGATTTGGTGCAGTGCAGAGGTGGAAACACAGAGCCAGTAAGAGGGTGCCACATGGCAGATTCTGGTGAAAATGCATAAAATAGCGGCAAAAGGTGGAATAGAGGGCATAATATAAAGATTAAAATGTAGATTGCATGGGAATAAAGATTAATGCATAAATAATGCAGATTGCACGGCAATAAAGAAGGTTGCGTAGAGATAATAGATACAGTTGCAGAAAATAAAGATTAATGTGCCCCAGAGTAAATTAAAATGATGGGAAATTAAAGTGTAGAAATAAGGAAAATATAGTCTCTATTGAAACATTGTTAAAAGGGCACGAGAAATGCTAGAGAAATATTAGGAGAAAGGTGCATGCAGAATATATGTAAAATATGTTAAATCTGCACAGGATTATCAAATTTTGAGGGGAAAGGAGGAAGTTGAAGATCATGAAAATCTTTATTCCAAATGGGAAATATGCATTCACAGGAAGTGTTTTCCAGAAAATAGAAAATGAAATCAGCTCATTAGTGAAAAGGAGAGATATTTTTTATTTCAAAGGAGATATATCTATGCAGATCATATCAGATTTCTTTGTGGGGAACAGACAGGTGTCAGTTAGGTTGAAATTGTTTTTTCTTTTGATCTCATATATCTGGTTTTTTCTCCATTGTAACAAGGATGTTGAATTTTACACTGTTGGGCAATATTTTGGATTTTGAGTCTTATTTTCTGAGTACTTTGTCTTAAAATGTACAGAATCAGATGATTTTTCAATAAAGAACAATGGAATCCCTGTGCTATATTAATTGATGTCTTTGTATTTCTGGTTTTAATTCTTGTGTGTTACTTTGTAAGGCATTTTAATGCACCAGTTACAAGGTAGTTGTGAGTTTGTCTCTGAGTTTCTTTCAAGGAGAGATTAATTCTTAGAGATAAAATCTGAGAGTTTAAGATTTACATACAAATTTGATGTCCAGGCATTGGATTGAGAAGAGTGACTTGTAAGGAACTTCACTTGGTTTCTGTGTGTTTGGAGTTGGAGGGTTTTCTGGAAATGTGTATTCATTTGACTCTGTTTCTCAATAGATAAGGCACTGGTCCTTTCTTGTCTTGTAGTTTTCATCATCAATCCATTAAATTAATTCACCTTTTACTTTTTGTTGAAGATCATACACGTCATGTCTTGTGTTGCAGAATACAAGCTCTTTTTGTGATTCTTTGAAGAAGTGAATCCATAGGTTAGCATGTCTGAGCATAGAGATCGAAGAAAAGAAGGATTTAATCCTTAATGTAACATTGACCATTTCCCTATTTCTTAAAACACTTATGTAGGCGGGAGCCTGTATAATATTGGTTGAGTCTCAAATTCCCAGTTATACAAGTCTAAGAACTATCCACAGTCACATCTGTATAATGAGGTTCAGCTAGAGAGTGCTTATGTATGCAGAGATTGGTTATGTTTTAGGTGCACCCGTCTGAGCGTGTGGAGCTCGAAGTAGAAGGAGGATCAAATCCTCATCAATTACCCTTTTCTTGCCCCTCATTTTGTAGGAAGAAGAAGATTTATGTGAGCTGGACAAAGATCCCCAAGTCTATTTCACATTTTCTTATTTAGAGCTGAGGGATACAAGAAAAAATGCTAACAAAATGGTGACTCTACTGTGGAAGCCATTCAAGTCATAGAGTCGTGTTCTACAAAGAAACATTCCTCTTATTTTGTAAAGTGAGTCAAGTTTTTCTGTCTGTCATTGCAAAGTGTCTGAAAGTCCAAGTTCTTGAAGAAATACCTATACAATCTTACATGTGGTGAGTGGTGACTCTGAGTTCTCTGATTTGCACTAGTGTGCATGTTTGAAAAAAGACTACTAAGAAGGTAGACTCGCAATGATAGAGGCAGCAGATATTTTGTTAGAGTAATAAAGTGATTCCACTTATTAATTAAATCATATTGATTTAATTATTAAGTCACTTATTATCTCTCTTTTACTTAAGCTAAACTTTAGGCATTTAATAATTAATTCTTTTATTAATTATTATTATGCAACCTAGATATTTCCCGTTTAGGGTTTCTGTATCCTTTTATAAGGATTCCCTCTTTGTAAATTAGTCAATTCCATGGTTATTAATTAATTGAGGATGTTATTACATTAAGAGTTTTTCTCCATTGTTTTGCACAATATGTTTCCTCTTCCATCAATCTATGATTTTTGGCCTCAATAGCTTTTTTGCTTCTCTCTTTCTGTGACAGGTTTGCATGCAGGTGATTCTTGGGAGTTGTGGGTTGATAGTTTTCATCAACTCCAATATATTTGAGCTCTTGTAGCTGAGAATATAGTCAAAAGAGGATTTCATATAAGGATCGAACCTATCACAAAGGGATGTATGTAAGTTGCTGATTTGAAGAAGGTTAGAGTTGGTAAGAGATCTCAACTGACAATATTTTCCTCTGCAAAGAGGTGGCAGCTCTGCTAAGTTTTGAAGGTGATTTGGAGGTGACTTCAAATCAAATAATTCACAGCAGCTTCATCATATTCCAGGTATTTTTATTTTCATTGGATAGTTATTAATCCATGAAAATTAGTTGTTAAAATTTTCCCTATTAAGTGATATCAACACTAGTTGAAAGGGAAAAGTGATGCAATGTTATTTGTATACTATGTTGTTGTTAGCTTCAGCTTTCATGTTTGAGTATAGTATGCAAATTGTTTGAAAAGTTTGATTAATCTCTCTATGGTCAAATTGAAGTGTTTATCAAGGCATGAGGAAATTTACTTTGATTAGTTCCAGCCTTGCGTGTGTTCAAGTGTAACCATGTCTAATAAGATATTACAGAAATATAGTATACAGAGTTTTAGCATTAAGTTGTATCCAACTCTGAATTTTGAAGGCATCTGTGGTTATCCAAATTATTTTCCATCCAAAATCAGAGATCAATTGTCAAGATTCAGTGGTGGGAGAGAGGAAAACACTGAAAAACATTGTAGAAAATTCATGGACTTAATGGAGGATTTTGATATCAAATATGAGGAAAACATTATGAGGTTGTTTATTTAGTCCTTGGTAGATGATGCAAGGTATTGGTTCTCTTTCTTGCCAGAATTCTCTATCTCTTCATGGGAAGAGTTAAGATTATATTTTACTGAGAACTTTGGTGAAAAAGTTAATCCAGTTGCAGTGATAAAGACTTTCATGGAAATAAAAATAAAGAATGGTGAGCTACTTCCTCCTTTCAATTTTAGATTTGCAAAAGTATTGGGTCAAATCCCAATGGAGTTAAGACCAAATGATGTTGTTTGTTTGGTTGTTTATTTAGGAGCATTTGGTAAAAAGATGAGCTACTTGTTACGAGATAAAAATTCTAAAACCTTGCATCATGCTTTTATGACAGCTGTTGATATTGAAAATAATTTAAGGTATGGAATCATCCCAAGAGGATTTCCATATACTAGTAATCATTGTCATGATGTATCAAATGAACTAAATAGGTGTGGATCAAGAAATGAAGATTGATGTCAAGAGGTAGTCAGGCCTACTGATTTTACTAACCATGATTTAAATTGTGTTTCAACACAAAATGTCAGTGAAGAGTGTATTCAGAAAACAACAGTTGCCCCTCATATTGATGAGAGTATGGTTAGTAAAGAATTTTGTAATTTTCTTAAGGTAGAGATAAATTCATACAACGATTACACACCTAAGAAATTGGAAACCAGTTTTTCCAGTTTCGGGGCTGCAGAGATAAATTGTGTGCAGTCAAATATGGAAACTAATGAGGGGGTAGGTGTTTTGTCAAATGATGATTCTGAAGCCCCAAATGAAGGAGTTCTATTAGACTTTTCTGATTTGAATCTAGTTATGAGATTAATTTTGAATCTAATTATCTTGTTGAATATGCTAACTGTTATGTTGATGATGAAATCAATGATTATCAAGACATTGAATATGAATCTATAGTTGGTAATGTTTCATTTCAGTCTGTGGGTTTTTCTTCTTTTCAACACCATAGTGTAGATTTCTTATCTTAGTTTGAAGAAGACTTTTGTGAACAACAAAGCAATGACTATGATGGAGATGAAAGTTGTTGTGGGCATTCCTTTGCACAAGAAGATATCAACCAAGAAATTTTAATCCTTAGTCCCAATAAAGAATTGGTTAAGGAAGAGGATTCATGGAGCCACAATGGCCCTAATTTTTGTGAAGATAAACTAATGGTTTATATGCAGCCTTGTGAAAAGGAGGAAAACTTATCATGTGTTGGGAATGATTGTGAAGATGCTGATTTTTCTAAAATAATGATGAATTCTTTTGCTTCAGAGGACAATGAATATGATAACATGGATTTTTCAATTTGTATGCTTGCATCTTGTGACTTGTCATGTGAAGTTGTTGATCCCAAAAATCATGAAAATGAATGTGAAGTTGTTGTTGGTGGGTCAATGTCAGATTTGTATGAACCAACTTATGAGAGTTTTCCAAAAAGTATCTCCTATGATATAGAGACTAAGTCTGATTTTACCATTGAATCGAAAATGGATGTCAACTTATTTGACATGGACACTGATGTTTATGATATTGTTAATGCCACAAAATCAATGTTTGGTCAAGAGGAAGTTACTAAAGCTAATAATGTCTCCTATAACAGTGATCTACATCAAGAAGATGTGTGCCAAAATGAAAATATACACAATGAACTGCATGTTGATTTATTGAAACCACATCTTGAAATGTTTTACATGAAGCTGAAAGAGGATTCAGATTTTACATCAGATTATTTTCTTCAGCCAGAGGTATGTTTGTTTTTGCAAGAATGGGATGTAAAAAGTGCTGATGCATTTTTTTTAAAGATTTTGAAATGAATCAGCAAGGGCATATCAAAAATCAAACAGAAAGTGAGTTTTTCATTTTTTCAGTCCAACATGTTGATGTTTCTTGTAATGAACTAAATCTGAGTTCACAAGTGGGAGTTCATTATGATTCTATTGAATTCTTGTGTGATATACATAGGGTTTCATTTGAAAATTTTCCCTTTGAAATCCAAGCATGTGCTGAAGTAAGTCAACATTTCTCTAGCTATGCAATAGAGTTGGAATCCATGTCTTCTTGGCTGGTTAAAAGTTTTAAAGAATGTTACAGCCTTGTGTTTTATAATGATCAACACATTCAACACCTTTGTGATTCCTCAATGCATAATGACAGTAAGGGTGTTTATTATGTTTTATGTGATGTGCTGAAGATATATGGTATTGTGTTGGATCAGGCAAATGAAAGTGATAATTTTAGTCTACCTCTGATACATGGAAATGAGAATCATATTTTTGATAGAGGTAAGTGTTGATTTCAGTTGTGAAAGGGTTTGAGGCCTTTTGTGGATAATTTGTATATGTTATACAATTGATTTCCTTTCAGATGTGTGGTGTGTTTACTTTCAATTAAGGGTTTCCAGTTTTTGAAGAGAGAGAAATAGAAGAGATAAGAAAGTTTGATTTGTTTTGTGAAATTTTTCCTTCTACCCTGAGATTATGAGGTTCTTTGCATACCCGCATGGGGCACGCATCCTCAGTCAGAGCCATTTTTGGTACTCAAAAATATAACAAGGGTTTTTGAGTATCTTATTAGTGCTTTGCATTTTGACCCACTATAAGTGCTTTTTGAGCCTTTTTGCCCGGTTGGAATTTTGAGGTTTATCATACATGTCAGGTGTTCATCACTGTTGATTTGACATATGAAGACATCCCAGGTCATCAGATTCAAGTTTTGATTTAGTTCGTGATGTCTTGTTTTGAGCACTTGTCCATTCTACATTTGTTGCTTAAGTGTCAGTTTGTTGTAACAGGCACAGTTTGCACTTGAATAACTTATGTCCTTTTGTGTTTCATAGGATGCCACTTGGTAAATGTTTAAAATGTATATCATAGATCCTATTTTTCAAAACCCAAGCCATTTCAATTCCATTTCATAGGTTTTAGGATCTCCCAAAGTTGGTTGTCCAGAATTGTCATCTTTGTGAAAATGCAGAGTTCTAAGTGCCCTACTTTGAGATCTTGCAAGTTGTACCCAGTTCAATATCTTGAAGAATTTAAAGTTCCCCTACATAGTGAACCTAAGAGTGTACTTCCATGAAGATTCTTAGACCTTAGTCAATCCAGTTGACCACTTTGCCCGCTTGATTCCAAGTCCACTTTCTGCATTTCACTGTGTTTTAAGTTTTGAAAGTTGTTAAATAGATGACTTTGAGAGGCGATACCATTTGATCAATTCATCATCTGAGAAAGATACTTGAAGTTCTGCATTCATTATGTAAATTTTAATCCATGTTCAGAGGTTCAGACTCTGAGGATCATTTTTGATGGGTTTGTCAAATCAAAATCAAAGACAGTTTATTCAGATTTTCAGTATTAAAAATAATTGTTTTCACGGAACAGTCATTTTCAAAGGATGGTATCTTGTAATCAGATGACTGTTTCAAAATGAGGGTTGTTTCCTTGTACTCTCTTTATAAATATTTTTTACCTAGATCAGGGGTTGGGCCTCAAGGCATGGTTTTCTATTTTTTCAAAGGCCAATCCGAATGAGGTTTATGTTGTTTTTACATTTGCACTTGCACAGTATTCTGAAATGTCCAAGTTTGATCATTTGCACCTTGCACCTGGAGTAAGATCCGGAAAATACCTTTTGTGTGCATATTCATTGTTGATGAATAAATTACCTTGACAAGTGATAGCTCCTCAAGATTTAATCCAGTATCTTTCCAAGTTATATTTTGGGCAGGGTTTGCATAAGTTTGAATACATCTAATTGCAGAATGAATGAACTGGCTAGTTTTGAATAATATTATTTTGAATCCCTAATTATTTCAAGCGAATTCAGTTGGTGATCATGCTCAGATGCTAGAGATGAATATGTTTTCCAGTATTCATACTTTCAAAGGGTCTTCTAGTCAATTTTTAAGTCCAATTCCTGAGGCCATTTATTATTTGCGGGACAAGTTTACAGAAGCTTGTTCAGTCAAGTTGTGAGGTCTGTTCCAGAGATTACCTATCATCTTTCAGATCAATTTTTAGAGGTATGCATGATGGTTTGTTGTGATCTCCATTTTGAAGTTCATGGTCTAGCTTCACCAAAGGCCATGTTTGGGTTATTTGAAAGATGTCCTCCCGACGTGTCAACTGCACCAGTAAACAAAATTAGAAGATGGTTTTTGAAGATCTTTTGCGAATACAAAATGAACTTTCAAAGTGTAAACCAATTTAGAAGGTTTGCGCAGTGAGTATAAGGAATACTTTAAAATGCATTCAAAACACATTCCAGCCAATGCACATGGCAGTATTAAATATATGGAAAGCCAGTGTGGCATGAACTAGAAACTCCACTTCAAGTTTGGATCCTACGCAAGGGGCAAAAGAAGACAATTAAAATATATTTCAGAGCAAGTCCAAATTGCAAATGCATAGAAGTCAGTGTATGAGTGAAGGTTTTAAAATGAAAATAGAGAAGACACTTGGCAGGTGTAAGGCCAAATTTTACAACCTCTACCATACTCATATGTAATGCATATTTATTGAAGAGGCTAGCACACCATTTTAAACCCAAATGAAATGACCAGCATGGAGTATATATGAGCCCTACGCAGAGCATGTGGAGGCATTTAAAACCTTAAAACCACACAAGCCAGAGCAAAGTCTGTGTAGATTGTGAGAAGTTTAAAACATTTTAAACCCAAATGTCATTGGAAAATACAGAGGTCACGCGACATGAGGGAGAAGAACAGTTTAAAACATTAAGAGAAATGCAAAGAAATAAGGAGACTAGCGCATTGGTTTTGCTAGAGCAGAGCCAATATCTTTGGCATATATAAATAATAACAAAATGCGACGCGTTGCAAAACAAGGAAGATGTCAATGTTTTTTGTAAAACCATTAATGAAGAGTTGCATTGAATACAAAATGGAGGACATTTGGGATGTTTTAACAAAAAGCATACAGCCCGCGTGGTGAGTTGACGACCCAACATAGAACATAGTAGAAGCATTAAATAGAAAGACATTGCAAAATGGAAGCACAAACAAGTATGTGAATTGTTTGACAAGCACCAAATTGGAAGACCCCACGCACAACATAAAGACTCCAGACAAATTGCAATGAGGAATGTTTGAAACATTAAGGAAAATGTTAAATGCAGAATGCAATGATACCCCACGCGCAGTAGAAGGAATGCCAACATTTTTTTGAATGTTTGAAATTATTGAAAGAAATCTTCAATGCATAGGTGGGGCCCATAATTTTGGGTGCTCACAGGAAAAGCTTTAAAAACCTTAAAACATTAGCCCCACATTGAGTGGAGAATGAACTTCAACAGGGTTTATAAGAAAAAAGGCTCGCATAGTAAAAAGAAGAAGCCTGGAGGCTATGCACTCGTGAGAGTGCAAGTGGTGCCTCGAAGTGCATGCCAGATTGACAAAGGACAAAACACCAAATTTTGATGGACCTTGCAAAGATGATGTGGCAGGTGAGTTGGCGGAGAGGCCTACAAGTTGTACAGATTTCTCAAGGCGATCAAGATCATCGGGTCGCTTAATGGCTTGAAGAAAATATGCAAGGAGGTTAGTGTATAAGTGATTAAGCCATTGCGACACATGGTGATGTAGACAGTCAGGCAACAGAAAGGTGATGAGGTGGAGATGATGTGGCAGCACGCTGGAGGGGACTGTCAGGTGGGCGCAGATCCCGAGGTGACGAGATCAAAAGCTGGCTTAATGGTTTAGAGGGAAAGATGCAAGGAGGTTAATGTATAAGCCATTAAGTCATCACGCCATGTGGCACCCCAGACAGGTGGCAGGATCCGGTGCAGTGCAGAGGTGGAAACACATAGCCAGTTAGAGGGTGCCACCTGGCAGATTCTGGTGAATCTGGTGAAAATGCAAAAAATAGTGGCAAATGGTGTAATAAAGGGCATAATATAAAGATTAAAATGAAGATTACATGGGAATAAAGATTAATGCAGAAATACTGCAGATTGCTCGGGAATAAAGATTAATGCAGAAATAGGGAATTAAGTGAAAATAAAAATTGATAATATTGTAATGTGCACTACGATAAAATGAAAATATTGAAGGTCGCGCAGAGATAATAGATACAGTTGCAGAAAATAAAGATTAATGTGCCCCAGAGTAAATTAAAGTGATGGGAAATTAAAGTGCAGAAATAAGGAAAATATAGTCTCTATTGAAACATTGTTAAAAGGGCACGAGAAATGCTAGAGAAATATTAGGAGAAAAGCGCATGTAGAATATATGTAAAATATGTTAAATCTGCACAGGATTATCAAATTTTTAGGGGAAAGGAGGAAGTTGAAGATCATGAAAATCTTTATTTCAAATGGAATATATGCATCTCTTGTGAAAAAATAAGAATAACATAAACTTTCTAATCATTAGCAAATAATAAGTTAAATTCAAAATCAACAAACCTTAGGCTTCAATAGCTTATCAGCAGATAAATACATATCATCACAGATTTATTGAATTGAGTTCTAGGGAGATTAACAGGTAATGAATTGTATCTCACTTCAAGAATGAAGTAATATTTCTTCAGATCTTCTTTGTAGGAAGGATTCAAGGGACTGAAAACGGAGTAAACTCCTACATCAAATCCATACTGCCAAAATTGCAAATTCATGTTAGAAGCAATCACAACATAACAAAACCATATTCATTCAACGAAAAAATCAAATTGATATCATTGCAATCTCATTCTGATAAAAATACCATTTAAAAAATCAAAATTTATGATCTTCAATGGCAGGTAAGCCAAACCTTTTTCATCTCCTAGAATGTAAATATAGTACGACCCTCCCACATCTTCAAGTTATCTTGGGTGGTTTCATCTATGTCTGTAGCCATTCTATGGATGGCCTAAAGAAGAAATGAGGACTGCACAGCTTTCCTAAAGGGTGCATGAAATTCTCCTTGGAAAAATAGAGCATTATGACCTAACAAGTGCTTCTTGCTCGCAAGGAATGTTGGCATGATAAATGTGGGCACCAGCACAAACTTTACAGCCTCTGGGATTGCAATCATAATGCAAGGGCATCCTAGGCTATGTATTTTAACTACATCACCATGCCCGCACCAATACAAAAATAAACATGAGGTGGTCTTGAACAGAAAGTTCAAAATGCCAAGAAAAGAAACGAACAC
>MU227338.1:172780-186182 GCA_018584345.1 Thuja plicata | reverse complement strand
CTTCATTGAACAAATCTATTTTCCTCTTTAACCCTATAGTTAAAGAAATCATTTCAGCTGCCCCAGATGACAGGGAAACAAGTGGAGTTCCAAACTCCGCACATGGACAATTAATGTCAAGCCCGTTTGAGGCACCATCGTGCTCAATCTTCACCACTAGGATGACATCAATTTCCATTTCTTCAATCTATTCAACATCAGTCTTACTGTATAATTTAGGATAGTTCCTTCTAATATGGCCTTGCTCTCTACAATGGTAACATTTATTTTTCAAATCCTCAAATTCGCAGTCTCTAGCCCAATGACTAGACTCTCCGCAATTAAAACACCTCCCAAGATGAGGGGGTGATGATGAAAACATTTTCTTCTTTTCAGACTTGCCCCTTTCAGGATTCTCTAATTTCTTGTCAACACCAGTAACCAAGTTATCCTCATCTTCCATGCCATGCCACCAATGTACAACATCTTCTTCCAAGTTATCCTCATCTTCCATGCCTTGCCACCAATGTACAACATCTTCTTCCATCTCTGCTCAACCTCACCAGGCTCAGCCTCACTAGGCTCTGATACCAATTGTAAATATTAAAGATGCAGAGAAACGGAATTAAACACAACAAAGAAGACAAATACAAGTGACACAATATTTATTGTGGTTCGGCAATATGCCTACATCCACACTTAAAGTAGGGAATTAGTCTATTAATGTAATCCATAGAATGATACACTACAAAGTTCAATCCATTACAATACATGACTGTATGCAGCCTTTTATAGAAGGCTCTTTGAAGTGGAAGAGGTGGGAGAAACCGAACGGTCATGTGACCGTTGGGCTTCATATCCCAACATCATCATCTTCAGAATTTTCACCTTTCAAGGGTGCATCACTCTCCTCTTTATCCTCTTGTGCCAAATGATTCCTTTTTGCACTCTTCCTATTCCTTCTTGTATCTAAGGACATTCAAAATCATGATGACCAATTTCTCCCAACTGGAAACATGTACCATGGAAATCTCTCCTAATGCTACCACACCCTCTTGCCGATATATCTCTCTTTTGTGGTTTGACTCACTTCTTTGCTCCATTTGGGCTTGGATTCTTCTTCAATTGTTGTCCTTTGATCCTTATCTATTATGTATAAATATGTGTGTAAATATATTATATGATATGAAGACTACATTCATAATAAAAGTTTGAAAGTAAAAGTTGAATTTTTTAAATTGGTGAAAATTTATTCTTATTAATTTTTTTAGAATTGAAGAAGATTATTTAATTATTTCTTTAGTGATTTTAATTTTATATTGTAATTAAATAATTTTTTGCATTGATTATTTAATAATATATTATGTAACAAAATTATAGTGTGATACTATGTAAAATTAATTAATTATATGAAATTATAATTATTAAATTAAATGTTAAAATTATGTGAGTCATTGTCACAATTTGAATAGAAGTTATAGGTAATATTGTAAAATTAAATAACAGTAATGAAAAAAATAAATCAAATGAGAAAGATGTTAACTATAAAAAAAATTATTGTTAAAATTAAAATTTAAAGTTCACTTATAAATGACTAAAAATAATTAAATAACTATTTTATTTAGAAATCACATTTACATTAGAAATAAATTACGAAAGGAAGATATAACATATTATATCATCTATTGTGATTGAGAAATATTAACTTTGAGTTTTAGAACACAATAATTTAAGAGAGATTAAATATCTCTCATTCACCATATTATTAAATGTTGTCAAAATGTTCAACTAGAAATGGAAGGATGTTTTTTTTTGGTCCAACCATAGTATAATTTAAAATGAAGATATATGACACAATTTTTCCTTCAAAATGTGGATTTTATAGATATTAAAAAAATCATGTCATGGCTTAAAATATATATATTTTTTGATGTCAAAAAAATTCTTTACCTTTCTATATCTGAAAAATATATTCCTATAACATCCAAATGATTTTAACCAATTATATAGAGAAAAAATATTTTTTATAAATTATGAAGTTAAAAATTTCATATTAATTTTATAAAATTTAATTTTTAAATATATTAAAATAAATAAATTATTATGATTGATGGAAGACTAATTGAAATTCACTAATACAATAAATATATCTCTTAAGTAATTTTGTTAACTATCATTATTCTTTAAATTAATTATCTTTTATCAAATAATTTACATAAAAATTGAAATTATTAAATTGCTTTGAGTAGACAACAAAATTTAGAACCTAAAAAGTAAGACATTGATCATAAATGATTTTTTCTTTCAACTCTTATCCGTGTATATACAAATCATCTTGTTCCTTAAATGAGAGAACTTGTATTCTTGAAGTAAGTTAGGTGTCTCCTACAAGGAGTACAAGCATTTGTCTCGTATTGCTACAAGTTATCTGTAGACCTATATACAAATCTCTCAGTATCCTAGACTATTAAAAGTCAAATCACCTGATATAGATTATTAAAAGAATCTTTCACTATCTCTTAATTTTAAGCCTAAGAGCTTGAACTTTTTTGTTTTAGGTATTCTTGTAATTGTTCCTCTTTTTCCTAATCCATACCACATTTATTTTCTGTATCCTCACAATTGTTATCATTAACTTGATCTTCATTGCAGAAGGCTTTGATATATTCGTCCAAATCAACTATATATATACCGCATAACATACAAGAAATTTATTTTATGAGTTCATTTTGATAATAGATTATAGAAAACAATCCAAAATATTAATATAAAAAAACAACACAACCAAATTCAAAAGCATTAATAATAACAAGGATGCAGTTTTTACTTGGTAAGACTTGCAATGGAGGATCAGTTTGTTTCTGAAACAGGGTCCAAAGCATTTGCCTTTGAAATGAACTCCTCAGATTTACTCCAAACCGCCCATTATGAGCTTTTCTAGCCATCTTCAATTTCACCAAACAATCAAATTAAGTGAACACAATGCACATCCAATACAATATCAAATGGAAAAACTTGTCTATTCAACTTACCATCTCTATAAAATCTTGTGGGTGCGAGGAATTCAAATTCTTCATGAATTGACATACAAATTTAATTACAAAGAATCCACAGTCATTGCAATTGTTCTGTTGTGGAACCTGCATTCACATGTATTTCAGCTCTAAATGAAAACCCTAAAACTATAAAGGAATGCAAGAGAAAATGGAAAAATCTGATTGTCATGTTTATAAAACCTGTAAGTCAGACCAAGCAGCTGATTTCCCAGTCTTTTCTTCGACAACTCTGAATGAAACAAAACAATTCAAAAATACATTACATGACAAGTTCATTAGGGTAAAATTAGAAATCATCCAAGGATTATTAAGTATACAATAGTGTGCATACTGTTTTATAGCATTTTTCATTTGTTCATTTATAGAGATAAATTCGAGAGAGTTGAGATGCCAAATTTGTCCCTCCGGACCACAGATGATGATTAAGTGCCAGTGGTTGCTGCAAAAGAATAAAGACTGTTACAGGACTAGTATAAGCTTATTAATTAACTGTAAAAAGAAAAGAAAATATAATTTGAATGTTGTTATTAGAATTATGATTCTTGTGTTATTTATGATGGTTAAATTGTGACATTGTTGATATTATTTTTCAAAGTTTAAATGTTTGTTTGATCAATATGTTTGTCGGTTTCAATCTTAGGTTTGGTCAATGTGTTACTTGATCTTGTATTCTATTGGACTATTTGACTTAAACTATACACTTTAAGCTTTGACTTGGCTTAAGCTTTCAGAAGCATAGGGTCCTTTTGACTGCATCTCCCACAACCATAAATTAACAGTCTCCAAGCAAAATGCTTCAAAGGACTAAAAACGAAGGCAAAAGGACATAAACAGTTGTATGACTGATTTACTATTCTTATTTTAAAAATTATATGATTTTCTAAAAATTGTTAAATTATATCAAAAAAAGTCTCTCCAACTACCAGACCTATTTCTGAAAGATACCATACCAGTCTTGAAGTACCCCATTTTCTTATGATTATAATTTAATGTGATTTTAAATAAATCACTTAAACAAGTCAAAACTTCAAATATACTAACAACACATTTATGAAAGACATTTATTATAAAGTCACCAGTTGAATTTGATTTTATTAAAGAAAAATTATGATTCTTCCAAATCTAATTCAATACAGCAAAAATGGGTTTTTCACATACTCAAGATTCAAGGGAATGAGATTATATTGGACGTCTTGTAGCAAGTGATGAAGCTGTTGCTTGAGACTATCAGCTGCATCTTCCACCATTTTATTTAACCCAGTTAGCTGCCCAATTGTATCAGAGAAGCAAATATGACAGCGTGCTCCCCAAGTTTCAGAACTCTCCAAACACAAACTGCACAGCAGAAGTAAATTAAAAGTTAAAAACAGTAAACCAGATTGAATTAAACATTGCAATACAATTGTACTTACTGTAAACAAGTGTCCATTTGAGCAGTAGTCACCCAAAAGGGTTTTCTCTCTACAAGATCAAGTAAATCATCAATTTCCCAATAGAAGACTCTTCCATCTGGACAGCTGCATTTTCAGGAACATGAATCTTCAATTTCATACAAAACATGCCAACATAATTCACTAAATCACACAAAAACAAAATGTTTATACCAGATCTTGAAATTTGGATTGTCATTTTCAAGGGCTCTTTCATGAAGAGAATAAACCTGCTGCTCTGGTGTGGGTCTCTCATCTTCCCTCTTCTTTTTTGTTCCTCTGCTGTTTTCATCAGAACCGATTTCTTCTTCTCTTTTAATCCCCTGAGTTTCGAGATCCTGTCTTGGACGTTTGCCCAAATTGCGCTTCGGGCTATTTGAAACTGAATCTCTGTGGCTGCCATGACTGCCATTTTCAAGCACATTTATCATTTTTTGAGTAACCAGCTTGGGATTTGGGCTGTGTGGGACTCCATCTCTGTGGCCAACATGACTGCTGTTTTCAAGCATATTTACCAGCTTACGACTAAATATGAATGATGATGATTGAAGTATAGCTAAAATCAATTGAACCAACTCGCTTGGATTCAAATCTAGTCTACAGGTTCCATATTTATTTTATTCAAGCACCATCTCATGAGCCTTTTCATAATTTCTAAGCACCCTTTCCAAAATTAAACAAGCTAGTTATATGAAAGTTAAGCCTACAAATCTGGGTTAAAATTACTAACATGGTGATTAGTGGGAACAGCCTCGCCCTTGAATTTTTCACATTAGATCAAATGCTTGTGTTTTTTTCAAATAATAAGATTCAAGAATTATTGTTTTAGGAAAAAGAAATTCTTAAAATCAGATTAGAAATTCTTAACAAGATCATTCATATGACTTCCATTAATCCATTCATTCAATTTAATTATTTAATTAGTTTCACTTATTAGTTTGTAGAATTTTAAATTTTCAATAAGAATTTAATAGTTTATAATTATTATTATTATTGATAAAAACGTATATTCATTTTATTGATTTTAAATGGAGTATACTGAGAGCAAATAGGTAAAGAAAACCTCCTATGATGCTTTGTTCAATTTTTATGTATTTATCATTTGTATAATATATAGTATATTATTATTGTATAAAAATAAATAGATATAGCTTTACATTAATGGTGTTTAATTTTAAGTCAAAGTTATTTTATACATCAAATGAATAATTTTTTAATTAAAATTCAAAGTGGAAAATGATATAAATAATCTTGGTCGTCTCTAGAATATATAAAATTAATTGGTTGTTTGTTGAAATCTATGGTTGTGAATTATAAAGAAGGATTCAAGATGATAATTACATAAACAAAACATTCAAGTAGACTACTCTATTGAAAAAAAATATATGAACCAAAATTCTATACTAAAGTTCCTTGCTCCTACAAACATTTGTCTTCCTATGCATCACCAAAAAAATGAGTTAGAATGTATAGAAATTCATTTAATATATCATTAATAGTAGCTTGAACCACCTCCTAACGCTTTGATAGACTTCAAACATGGTCAATGTTGCTTCTTCTTCATGGTTTGGGATTAGGACAATAAAGATTTAACCGTCATCATATCTTATATGATCAAAAGATCTACCTCCGTGAATGTATTTTCATGATTGCACTTAAGTCTATATGTTGTGTTTACTTTTTTCTTATATATTCAAGTCTCTGACTATCACACTTCATTGTATCCTTGATAGAGTCCCTAAATAGTTTTCATAAGTTTTTGATCTTCAAGCATCTCAAAATAAATGGCCCCAATATTGTTTTGATGCGAGCAATCCACTGTATGTCTTATATTGAAGCACCCAAAATCTTCTTCAACTCCATGTCACTAATCTCAAAATTTGGTATCATAAATCCCAAAAGGGACCACAACTCCTAAAGATCATGTTGAAGTGTTGTTCTTGTTAAAATTAGTCTCTAATTTGCATTTTGAGCAAAAGTCATTAAGTTTTTTTCTATTGTAATTGCTTATGTCTTTAAGAACATGTGCTTTATCCATTACTACATAGCTCCATCTCCACCTCTTCAATACTTTGTGATCATCTTTTTTTCCTCATTGCGCCTTTCAAAAAGTGTCTAGCACACTAGTAACACATTGAAAGGTGGTGGTTCACCAAACTTTGAAAGATGATTTAGTCTTATTGATAAGGTTGCCCATCTAGTTCTGTGAAACTGGGAGTTCTTGAGGCTTTAATTTTTCCACTATTTTCAATAAAAAAAGTTTACATAGATATTAAAAATTAATCTCTTTCTCCCTAAGAATAAAATTGATATTTCTCAGTGTGCCGCCTATGCTTTTCTGTGATCTAATTGTGTTGTGATCATTTGTTTCTTGGGTACTGTCTTTCGTGGGAAGAAATCACTCATTATTGCAAAGTATCAAGTATGGATTTGTGAGCTTTAATTTCATTTATAATCACCAGTCAGTATTGACATCTCCATAAGCTTGGAAAGTTGGGTTTATTCTCTGCAAAACTTGTGGAAGCTCGATTTATATCTTTGTCTTCGTCCTTTCTACCTAAAATATATGTGCGACCAAATACATTAGTCGGTGTTAGCACTAAAGTGGAGGTATGTTCTTCATGTAATTCGTTGCACATGGACTATTACCCTCGTAATTATAAAATTCTTCTTGAAGTTGAAAACTGGGAAAAATTGTTTCTGAGTTTTATTAATGATAATATGCTTGCTTCTATCTTCATTTGTGAATGTCCCCACATCCGCAGAGGTATTAAAAGGTTTATTGGTTTTGATGTTCTCTTTCCTTCGGGCAAGCGTATCATTTTCCCATCTCAAATTATGTCAATTTTTCTATCTAATGCTCTTGACATGCTTCAGTCTTCGTTCCTCTTAGATTTGATAGTTAGTAGATATGTTAAGCCATATTTTGTCCGAGATAATAAACTAACAAGAGTTATTCAGAAATATGATTTATGGGGAGGCGTTTCTCTCATTGGAGGGCTTTTTCATCACCATGCTCTATTAAATAATCATGGGGTTTATATGGTTTATGAAAGTATTAAAAAAACTCTTGAACATCAATCTTTCAGACTGGTCAAGGCTGCTTTGCATCAATTTGGTGGTTTTTTTAATAAGGAAAATATAAGTGGTATCCATCTGATTGTTTGTTCTCTGCTGGATCTTTTGGATCAAGATGCACTCCTAGCGTCTTCCACTGTTCAGACTAATCCCATTTCAGCACCTTCACTAGTTTTTCACCATCTCCTCGCATTATCCCTGATCTTAATCTTCAATTGGATTCAGGTGAAACAACCACAACTATTATAGAGGAATAATTTTGTTCTTGGCATCTTAACACTTTTTGGTTGCAGGAAGTTTTTGTTTTACAGATTTGGTTGTATCTACTGCCACCAGTTCTTTGATCCAGTATTTTTCATTATCATTCTTAGGTTATGAAGCTCATTCATGGCCTCATTATTTTCTCCTTCGAATTCTAAATTTTTTATCTTTCAGAAAGTGTATTTTTTATTTGTTCCCTTTTGGGAATATGAGTCATATGGACCGAAATTGTGGGAAAATTCTGATTGTAACTAGCTATGGCTAGAGGGGGAGGTCTTTTTATTTTGTACTCTAATCTCTGTATCACGAACATATGTATTATTTATGGGCTATGATCATATTTTTTCTTCCTAGTTCTTTTCTCTGAGAGCCCTTTTTGAACCAGTGTAATAATTTTATAATATAATATATTAAGTGGCTTTGCCACCTTTTTAAAAAAAAATTGATATTTCCCTAAACCTAAAAGTTCTTTTTTCTATTAAGTATAATGCATCAAAGTTAGAAAATATCCCTAAATAATTAATTTTAGTCATTAAATATCCCTGATAATCACTAATATGTTGATTACATATGCACTATCAATTCAAAAGTTACATCACATATACATCCTGAGAGAATCTCTAATTACAGTACAAAAAAGTAGATCAATCAATAAGTATAAGATAGTTAAATACAAGAATGATACAAAAAGGGATTAAATAGATTTAGAGTGCATCAAATTCCTTTGTTGTGTCTCTTTTCAACCCAGGTGGTCCATCCTAGAGAACCCTCTCTCCAGCAGAGAATTTTTCCTCCTGAATGCCTTGGCTGTAAGGGTGATTTACTGCCTCAACAACTAGTACAATAGGAAGAACAACAGAGACAACGGCAATGGGCACAACAACAATAGGTTCAAATCAGTCTTGTTCCTCCTTTATTCATTGTTCATTAATCTCAGCCATGAAATTTTGAAGTGCAATCTCAAAGGGTGTATGTTATGAAGAGAAGCAGGTCCATGTCTGTCCGTGAGAGATTTCTGTTAGAGTAATAGTTTCTCGGGTTATTAATTAAATCATTATGATCTAATTACTAACTCACCTATTCACTCTAGTTGCTTAAGCTAACCTTAGGTTTTCCCTTTTAGGGTTTCGTGATTCCTTTTATAAGGATTCACCTCTTTGCATTTCATAAGGAGTTTTTCACATCTCATTGTACTTTCTAGAAACATATTGTTCTCTTGTGCATATGATGTCTCCTCTAGCTTTTTGGCCTCCATAGTTTTCTCTTGTCTTCTATTCTTCACTTCCTCCATGTAACAGGTTATACATGCAGGTGTTCTTAGGAGAATAGGTGTCTACCTATTCCAACATGGTATCAGAGCTCCCCTGTTGTTGCCCGTTCTGGTGTTTTTGAAGCAGGTTTTGAGGTTAAGGGTTTCAAGTTTTTGAAGAGTTTTTTATTGGATTTGGGGAAAGTTTTTTATTGGAAACATTTTGGGCTGAAACTGACCTCACCAATGGATTCAGAGGATCGTTCAGACAAATTTTGATATAAAATTTGATGACCTTTGGGTACCGGAGCAAGCTGTGGCATTTTTTATGGAAAGAGGGCCATACGAACCTGGCACGCTTTTCGAGGTGTGAGATGCTGAGATTTGAGTGCAGAAGGTACGAAGGTGGTTTTTTTCTACATAGGTGGTTTTGACTGCTTAGTGGGCAGTTTTTGGTGCCAAAAGGGGTTTTTTCAAAAAAATTCAATTTTTTGGCATTTTCAGAAACTGGCACCCATTTTTGAGAAATTTTTGGAGCTTTTTGACCCTCCCTCACTGTTTTCGCTCTATTTGGAGCATACAAAGGTATTTTTCTGACTTCTTTATATTGTCAAAAATCTCTTTCTGAGCACTTTCTGATGATGGAGGTTGGGGTTATAGGTTCAGCCATTTTGACAGTGTTTTTTTCTGTCAAAGTCCAATGTTTGGTTTTGCCTTCTGGGAGCCATATCTTGCTCATCCGGACTCTATTTTTGGCAAACCAGATATCGTCGAAAAGCTAGTTCAGTGAGATTTTCAATTGCAGGGGTATTTTTTCTAGATTCTGCTCCAGGTTCTCTCTCCTTAGAGATTTTCTCTTTTGCACTCTAGCGGATTACATGGGTTCTACAGGTCCTGGGATCTCTTCTTCTGATCTTCTGGCTCACTCTTCTTTCTGACTTCTGAGCATTGTATGCTTCTCTTCTATAGTATTTTCTTTTCTGTAAACACACTAAGATAAAGTGCCTTGTTTTGCATAGCTGGGATTTTGAGCACCTTGTGTGTTTTTTGTACTTGCACTCAGTTATAAAGTGCCTTGGGGGGTTATGATGTTTTGCCATTTTGTGCTCATCCACCTTTGTCAATTGAGCATACCTTCCATGAAATTAGCCCATGATGTGTGTCGGTGACACCGCCCTTTATCCTGTGCTTGTACTTCTGTTGCACTGTTGGTGTTCCTTATTCTTCTTTCTGTAGATGTTTCTAGCATTGCATTTCAGTGTTCCTATCACCTCTCTCCCTGTTCAACATTATGGGGGGGTTCTCCTGTTGGTTCTATTGCTTCCCGGGTTCAATTGATCAGCTCTTCAGACTTTGTCTTCTCTACCTGGTCATGCACTTTTTCAGTGGGGGTTCCAACAGTTACTTCTGACAGTGTTTACAGCTTCATGCTTCGGAGATGCTTCTTTCTCTTTCTTGATCCTTTCTTTGGGACTTTTTCTAGATTGGAGGCTTAGTTTCCTTCATCTAGATAGTTTATTTCTTGTACTTGGGTACCTGATCAGGCCTTGTTTCCGGGACCCTTCTTTCCTTCTTTCTGCAGTAGTCTCCTTGGTTTTTGCTTCTCCCTAAGCTTATCTTAAGGGGGGTGTTAGAGTAATAGTCTCTCAGGTTATTAATTAAATCATTATGATCTAATTACTAACTCACCTATTCACTCTAGTTGCTTAATCTAACCTTAGGTTTTCCCTTTTAGGGTTTCGTGATTCATTTTATAAGGATTCACCTCTTTGCATTTGATAAGGAGTTTTTCACATCTCATTGTACTTTCTAGAAACATATTGTTAATATATTGTTCTCTTGTGCATATGATGTCTCCTCTGGCTTTTTGGCCTCCATAATTTTCTCTTGTCTTCTATTCTTCACTTCCTCCATGTAACAGGTTATGCATGCAGGTGTTCTTGGGAGAATAGGTGTCTACCTATTCCAACAATTTCTTCTCTAAGAAACCTCACTGCCCCATCATGTAGGAGGCCCAATAATTTCTTTTCATTTAGTCTCATTACTACAGACACATGCACAACAATGTTATAAAAAATGAGTCTCCGCAGAGACTCTCAGCCATCAAACCTAAAACTAATTTAACATATATTTATTAGAATATATAAATTAATGTTCAAATTATGAAATAACACTTTTTAAATTATCAAATAAAATTATATAATTAATTTCTTGGGACTTCTCCTACTAATACTAGCATATATATATACATACATACATGTATATATGTATGTGTGTATGTATGTATGTATGTATGTCTCTCCCTCCCTCCCTATAACTGGGGAGATTACTTCTACTTTGATGAATTTACTTTAATAAGGGTTTATGACTACCCACAACCACCTCTCTCCCTCCCTCCCTCTCATGTCATTTTATAATCATTCTTCATTCCCAAACATCATATACTCATAAATTTTACATACTAGGTCCCTTACATGGAGAATGATCATAACATTCACTTACAAAGTTCCTTACAAGAATATAAACACTCGCTATGTGTACTACAAAATGGAATGGTTATATTGGCTTCATTGTATTTTAACATTATCATTAGATCTTATGAAAATGTCTATAATTTTTTAAAAATAAAAGTTATTAATTATAATTATATATATTAACAATTTAATTTGATTAATAATATCAAAATTTATAAATAAAAAAATTGGGATGAAATTGAATGGTTCATAAAAATTGTCCAACTAAATATAAAAATAATATAAGAATATTAGAAAATTCTTATCCAACCAATAAAAATATATAATTAATAAAATAAATAAAATATTAAATTACTAAAAAGTACTTATCTTTCTATATATGCGCAATGACATATACCTTTATATGTACAAATATAGGAAACCTTCATAAATTGCTATTTTAACATAGTTCTACACGAATGTGCATCTATGTAAACATCTACATACTTTGTGTAACTTAAAAATTCATTAACTTTAAAGCACCAAGATAATATTAAATGATCTGTAAAAAGATTGCTGAAAGCGTTTTATTATGAGGTATAAAAGACAAAAATGGAAAATCTAGGAACTCAATATGTAACCCTAGATCAGCCTCAACATTAAGCATAGGCATGTATGCTAATGGATGGATTAAATTAAATAGTGGTGTCTAACACAAAGTAACCCCTCAGGTTTTTTATAGATAGGAATGCTATTATTAGGTTCATTCAAAATGTGTTCTTAAGACCCTTTTGATGAGAATAATTTTGCCATTAGTACACTTAGTGAAAAACATTGACAGAGATCATTGGTACAAGCATTACCAGTGGACTAAAAGCATTACCGGTGGACAGCGAGTATACCTGACATAACACAAAGGTCACGAAAAAATGCTAAGTATGGAATTGATCAACGAACACTGACAAGTGTTGCACCGATGAAGTGAACAGGACATCACTGACGGGTCAATAACATAACGTTGAGATTATCACCGATGACACAATTTTGAGAACAAAACCGGAGGGACAGAAAAGGCATACCCGACGACTAGTTCAAGAAAGGAACATCGACGACAAAGAAAACTGACCGTCAGAACCGACAGTCAGTTAGAGAACCCGCAAAAAGTGGATCTGAGTTTTTACACGTTAGATAAAGAAATGTAATTCTATTTATAGATTTTTAATTTGTTTTAAATCATAACTTAAGGGTCAAGCAAGATTTATGTAAATGTTTTAAAGCATCCTAACGGATCTAAAACATATCTCACTAAAGATCAAGGTCAAGTTGTAAACCTTGGATCTAGAGTTAACTTGTGAAGCGTGAAACAAAAATTGAGCTACAATCTAGTATAAATAGATGTTCAATCAATTGTGAGTCATGAATTCATTATTGTTGATAGTGACGAAGAGCATCTGAGGAGCAGAAGGAAGAATTCATGCAAAGTTTAGAAACAGATCATATCAGTTGTCAAGAACACACAGAGGCTACCAACGAGCAGACAAAGGTATTATTCAATCATGGAAGAATGATTACTCATACATAGGAAGCTTTATTGGATCTATTATCAGCAATTAGAGATTGCATACATCATCATATCAAAGACTTATGTAGTTGTATTCTTACAAGTGCATCACATCTAAAATCCTTTTGTAGAAGGTGGACTTAACCGTTCTTTACAAATCTCTTAACAGAGTGCACACTTGACAGTGTTGCTAAAGCTTCAAATAAATTAGATCTTAATAGGTCTCCACTGTAATACTCCTAACAGGGTAGGTCATCAGAAGTGACCAATTGTAAGCCTTAACTGACCCCTTCTTATCTGCAGATAGTGAAGTCTTGTGGGTAACAATCCCCACC
>MU227338.1:120393-136632 GCA_018584345.1 Thuja plicata | reverse complement strand
TTCCCCCCCCCCCCCCCCCCCCCCCCTCTCAGTGTTTCTAACAGATTACTATATAGATAGAAGATTGATACATGTATTTGTGAGTACTTATATTATTTTTTTATGCATATACATTCCAACATATTGATGTCTAAATGTAGATGGTTTTTAGTGTCCGGACGAGTAATTATCCCCCAAGAGTATTAAGTTCCTGAATTTCTCCTTCTCTTGTTACGCTAATTGTAATCATGACAATACTAGCATATGGAATGTAATCTTTTAGCTTATGGTGAAGAAAAGGATATGCCTACCTTTTGACACAATTCAATCACTTTAACTAGCATATATTAGTTTGGAAACCTTTCCATTGTCTGTATGGGGTTTTGTCTCCGATTTCACACTCAAGATTTTATTTGTAGAGGTGCATGACTGAGAAATAAACTCTCTGTTGTGATGAGAGGCAACACTGATCTTCTAGAAAAATACAAGGTTTAATCTAATCTCTAAGCGGAATAACATAATAATATATTATTAACCAAAAAAAAAAGTAAGATATAACTTTCTTGAATTTCTACTCTTCGGCCATTCCAAAGTTAGCTTCATTTTTCAGATATGTTAAAGTTCATTTAAATCAGAGATTAAGCTTCTATAATTTCCAAAGACAATACTCTACTGAGAAGATCTTGGACAAGGAATGTAATAGATTTTCTGAAAATAATTTTAATGTGAACGAAGATCTTTTATATTTAACTTTATGATTAATAAAATTATCTTGGCTTGAGCCTTTGCCTATCAAAAAAAAATACTTATCTTAAATCATATTGTCCCATGTGTGTGTGTAACAAAATGTTAATTTTTAAAATTATTTAATATTATTTAATTATCTCTTTAGTGATTTTAATTTTCTTTGTACAATTAAACAAATTTTTAATATTAATATTTATAAATTAAATTTTAATGGAATTCTAATCTTCTTTTCTTAAATTCATTTCTCTTTTATTTTTTATAATATATAATATAAACTTTATTAAACCTATCTAGTATTAATATTAATTTAAGAAAATAGTAATAAAAAAAATTATTGTGATTCATATCATAGAAGTGGCCATAGCTTTATCCATCTTTCACACAATACAACTTTAATGGTCATATATATTTTGAAATAAATAATATAATGTTAAAATATATTAATATATATTATGTAATAAAATAGTAGTGTAATACTATGCACAATTAACTAATTATAGGAAATTATAATTATTAAATTAACTAATTAAATTGTGTGAAGTATAGTCCCAATTTGAATGGAAGTTATAGTTAATTTTGTAAAATTAAATAACAATAATGAAAAAAATCAAATGAGAGAAATATTAACTATCAAACAACATAGTCTTCGAACGCTAGCTCATCTATTGTGGTTGAAAAATATTCACTATGAGTTTTATATCACAATAATTTAGAAGGGGATTAAATATCTCTTATATGAGATTATAAATGTAGTCAAAATGTTTAACTCGAAATGAAATGATGTTTTTTTGGTCCAACCATAATATAAGTTAAAATAGTAAATATTGAACAAAGCACAGCCTTGGCATGTTTATGAAGAAAATATCACACAATTATTCCTTCAAGATTATGGGTTTTATAGATATTAAAAAAATTATATGTCATAACCTAAAATACCTTTTTTCAAATGTCAAAAAAAAAAATTACTCTTACAAATCTGAAAATTTTACTTCCTTAAGATCCAAATGATTTTAGCCAATCATATAGAAAAAAAAAATTTTTTATTAATTATGAAATTAATTTTATAAATATTAAAATAAATAAAATCTTCTGGAATGGTGGAAAGCTAATTGAGATTCATTAATACAATAAATATATCTATTAAGTAATTTTATTAACCTTCATACTATTAAATTATTCTTTAAATTAATTATCTTTTATCAAACAATCTACACAATAAATGAAAATATTAAATTGCTTTGAGTATATAACGAAAATTGAAACCTAAAAAGTAATATATTGATCATAAATGTCTGGTTCTTTAAACTTTTTATATGGATGTATATACAAACTTTTTATATAAATGTATATACAAATCATCTTGTTCTTTAAAATAGAGAACTTGCATTCTTTAAAGAGAGATGTCAAATGTGTGTATATACAAATCATCTTGTTCTTTAAAATAGAGAACTTGCATTCTCCAAAGAGAGATGTCAAATTCAAATTATGTAGGAGGTAAGATATATGAGTTAAACTGTTTAGATATCCTCATAACTGTTCCTGGTTTTCATAATCTATACCACATTTGTTTTCTGTATCCTCACATTTGTTATCATTAATCTGATCTTCACTGCAGAAGGCTTTGATATATTCGTCGAAATCGACTATATACTGCACCACATAACATATAAGAAAATTGTTTTGTGAGTTCATTTTATTATTCATTCTAATCTATTAGATTAGAGAGAACGATCCAAAACATTAATATAAAAAATAACACAACCAAATTCAAAAACATTAATCATAATAAAAGGATGCAGTTTTTACTTGGTAAGACTTGCAATGGAGGATCAGTTTGTTTCTGAAACAGGGTCCAAAGCATTTGCCTTTGAAATGAACTCCTCAGATTTACTCCAAACCACCCATTATGGGCTTGGGTAGCCATCTTAAATTTCAGCAAACGAATCAAATTAAGTGAACACAATGCACATCAATCACAAGAACAAATGGAAAAACTTGTCTATTCAACATACCAGCTTTATAAAATCTTGTGAGTGTGGGCAATTCATAACTTATAAAATCTTGTGAGTGTGGGCAATTCAAATTCTTTATGAATTGACAAACAAATTTAATTACTTAACAGAATTATTCTGTTGTGGAACCTGCATTCAGATGTATTTCATCTCTAAATGAAAACCCTAAAACTATAAAGAAATACAAGAGAAAATGGAAAATTTTGATTGCCATGTTTATAAA
Source organism: Thuja plicata (assembly GCA_018584345.1). Taxonomy (NCBI): domain Eukaryota; kingdom Viridiplantae; phylum Streptophyta; class Pinopsida; order Cupressales; family Cupressaceae; genus Thuja; species Thuja plicata. The sequence goes on along the minus strand of MU227338.1, from coordinate 133,671 downwards.
ACCTGTAAGTCAGACCAAGCAGCTGATTTTCCAGTCTTTTCTTCGACAACTCTGAATGAAACAAAACAATTCAAAAATACGTTACATGACAAGTTCATTAGGGTAAAATTAGAAATCATCCAAGCATTATTAAAGTATACAAATGCGTGCTTACTGTTTTATAGCATTTTTCATTTGTTCATTTACAGAGATAAATTCGAGAGAGTTGAGATGCCAAATTTGTGGGTTCGCAGATGTTTGTCCCTCCAGACCACAGATGATGATTAAGTGCCAGTGGTTGCTGCAAAAGAATAAAGACTGTTACAAGACAAGTATAAGCGTATTAATTAACTTGTAAAAAGAAAAGAAAATATAATTTAAGTGTTGTTATAGAATTATGGTTCTTTATTTATGATTGTAAATTGTGATATTGTTGATATTGTTTTTCAAAGTTTAAATTGTGGTTTGATCAACATGTTTGATCAATGTGTTGTAGACTGTTTGACTTAAACAATACATTCTATGCTTGACTTGGCTTAAGTTTTTCACACATAGGGTTCTTTTTGGTTGCCGGTGAGTAAAATTTGACAGTCTTCATCTAAAAAACTTAAGGGAAAAATGCTTCACAAGGTTAAATTAAAATGGAAGGCAAATAAATAAAATAATTCTACATAATGTTTCACTGCGATATCTTAGATGATAGAAAAATCCATACAAACTTATAGTTATCAGATTTCTTGATAGAGTAAATTTTCTGAGAGGGACATAAACAGCTGTACAACTCCTGTCATTCTAAAGAACCTAAATAAATCAAAATTTAAAATGTACACCAAGCAACCAAAGAACTCATAAATTTAAACCTCTACTATTAATACAGTACATTCATAAATTTAAACCTCTACCATTAATAGTAATACAGTACATTCAAAACAGACTTATCAAATCAAAGTTGTGAATATACTGTTTAAGCCAAAATGATAACCCACTTAATCAAATCAAAATTTAGAGTGTTGTTTGTACTGTTTATACCTAACTTGCTGGACTGTCATTCTCGCAGACTCAAAAGCCTTCAGTAGCATTGATATAGCACATTCATGAAAGACATTCATGTCAAGAAATGAGGTCCCAATATTGTAACCTCACCAGTTGGATTTGATTTTATACAAGAAAAATTATGATTCTTATGAGCACTGATCTAAATCTAATTCAATATAGGAGGAAATGGGTTTTTCACATACTCAAGATTCAAGGGAATGAGACTATATTGGACGTCCAGCTGCATCTTCCACCATTTTATTTAACCCAGTTAGCTGCCCAATTGTATCAGAGTAGCAAATATGACAGCGTGCTCCCCAAGTTTCAGAACTCTCCAAACACAAACTGCACAGCAGAAGAAAATTAAAAGTTAAAAACAGTAAACCAGATTGAATTACAACATTACAATACACTTGTAATGTTAGCTGCATCTTCCACCATTTTATTTAGCCCAGTTAGCTGCCCAATTGTATCAGAGTAGCAAATATGACAGCGTGCTCCCCAAGTTTCAGAACTCTCCAAACACAAACTGCACAGCAGAAGTAAATTAAAAGTTAAAAACAGTAAACCAGATTGAATTACAACATTACAATACACTTGTACTTACTGTAAACAAGTGTCTATTTGAGCAGTAGTCACCCAAAAGGGTTTTCTCTCTACAAGATCAAGTAAATCATCTCTTTGTATTTTTTTTTCAAATAATAAGATTCAAGAATTGTTGTTTTAGGAAAAAGATTAGAAATTCTTAACATGATCATTCATATGACTTTTAATGCTACTTTTAGAATTCTCGTTAATATGAAATTTCATTACATTATTTAGAATTTCAATGTTAAAATAGTATTTCTCATACTCAATACTATTGCATTGACTGAAGCATTAATTAGTTATAATAAATTAGTTTTTATTACTTAGTTATACTCAATACATACCTTATCAAACGGAGAATCAATACAAAAACTACCACTGTGAGTCGAAGCTTACCAATAAATTTGGTAATACCTGTTATAACAACGAACCATTTGGTGTGCTCAAAATCTGAGCTTGAAGCCAACTACAATGGCTTAGCAAACAAGGCAACGAGAGAGTTACATACATGGTTGTTTTCTCCGGTCATCAATTGACAGAGAGTGGAAAATCTTGTTTAAACCCCAATCCCTGTCACTCATCCTTGCATAATCGACACCCCTTGAAATGTACAAAAACAAATAAAGGGAAAAAACAATGATAAAAGAAAACATGGGTCAATTTCAAATCCCCAGTTCACTGGTCATAAAAGCAGTAAACAAGATAGGAGAAAATAATTCTAAGTGGAGAATTTAAGAATTTTCTTCTCTAGCAATGGCTTTACAGGAAGAAGAAGAAGAAAAGAAAAAAAAAAGATTAAAGAAGGCTGCTTTAAAATAGCTTTTAAAAAAGGAGAGATTTCTCGTAGCTATTTTATAAAGATTTAAATTCAAATTATTATAATAATAAAATATAATTTTAACTAGAACACATTTATAAGCATTTGATTTTTACACAATTAAAATAAAAATAAGTTATTTTATTAGAAGCATTATTATTAATAATTTATTCAAATTTAATTAACTTTAGACATCATAATAAATTATAATGTGAATCTAAATGTAAATCAACAAAGTTTGAATGGAATGGTAATTGCTTCTTAAGCCATTCATTCTATGACAACGTCTAAGAAAAAGTCCATGTTCATCAAACTTGGTATGGCCAAAATATATGATAGAGTTAAGTGGTAATTTTTGCAAAAGATTTTAGAGCCTTTGGATTTAGTTGTGTTATTTCTTCGTCCTTCTTAGACATTATCAATAGTGAGCCTTTTGAGTTATTAGGGCCTTATAGGGCCGTCACCAAGGAGTTCCTCTCTCTCCCTATTTCTTTATTATTATGGTTGAGGGTCTAAGGAGATTTAATAGATCTTGGGTTTCCCAAAGATTGATTCAGGGTTGGAGTTGGGGTAATGGGTTGCCTAAGCATTCTAATCTATAATTTGTGGATGATACTTATATTATGGGGGTTGCTCATCTTCATGAAGCTAAATCTTTTAAACATATGTTGGATATTTATTTAGCTACTTCATAATAGAAAGTCAATGAGCACAAGGCAACAACCTACAACCTAATGGTAAAGTTGTGAGCCTCTAATTTGGAAGGTCTTGGGTTCAATTCTATTTTATCTTAACAAATAATAATAATTAAATCTCGGCTTCGGCCAATTACCCATCAAAAAAAAGTCAATGAACACAAATCTTTTATCTATTTTTTAACACTCTTGAGCTTATTCAAAGAAGGATTACCAAATTATTGAGGTTTCACATTGGTTCTCTTCTTTTTATTTATCAAGGTATCCTTCTTGTTGTTGGAAGGCAACTTAGGGTATACTAGCAGGACTTCTTGGATAAGTTGCATCAGAAGGTTAATCGTTGAACTCATCGGTGACTCTCCACTACTACTAGGGTAAATATTCTTCAATCTATGATCTAGGCTCTTTCTTTTTATAGGATTTTTGTTCAAGTGGCTCCTTTGTATTTCCTCAAGGATTTTGATGCTCTTTTGTTTCATTTCCTTTGGAGTGGTAATTTGCATGCTTCTAAGTGGAGCTTAGTTAAGTGGGAGATTGTATGCAGGCCAAAGAAAGAGGGAGATCTTGGTCTTCAGTCAACAATTTTAAATGGGCAAGTCCTTGCAACCAAATTATATTGTCAATGGTATACTAGTCGGAATCAAGTTTGGACTCACATTCTCACCATAATTATTTAAATGAAGTTACCAATTTAGATATTCCTCATTGTCATTTGGAGGGAAGGAGTTCTATGATTTGGCATACTCTGAAGACTAGGGCTTAGATTATTATAAGTGGGCTTTTTTGGATCTCTACTAAGGGTTTGGAAGCTCTTTTTTGGCTTGATTCTTATGATGGTAATCCTCCTATTCTTTCCATGTTTCCAAACTTACAACCCATTTGTGATAATTTTACTACAACTGGTTGGAATATTGGTAGTGGATCATATGACTCTTCAAAATTTCAGGCTTGCTAAGCACTGGTTGCAAATGGAAGGACCCTTGTCATTTTCCACCAGGTGGGTCAGATGAGGCTCAATAAGAGTTGGCTCAGATTCTTTCTTCTTGAGAGTGCAATTCCTTTTTGGGTAAGGATATTTTGGCCTGGGGCAAGGATTTTTCTAGTAAGTACTATGTTGAGCTACAAGATGCGTGGATCTTAATAGACATTGATTTGGGAGTATAAGGGTTTCTTGGTAGAAATAGTTGTGGAACAAATTTTCTTGGACCAAATGCAACATTTTTATGTGGCTATTGGTTAAAAATAGATGTCCTGAGATAATTTGTGCAAGTGAGGCATTCATGGACATTCTACGTATGTGTTGTGTCTTAAGAGTAAAGAGTGTGTTTCTCATATTTTTTTTCAGAGCTCTTTTTCAAGGGAGATTTGGCATTTTGGTGGGGAGTTTGGAATCAAACTTATTGGCATATCTCCTCTTTGGCTAAGTTTTAGGACCACTAGGATCAACCTCTAATTAAGACTATTTTTCTTCAAGATGCCTAGGTTCTTGGACCCACTTTCATTATCTTGCATATTTTATTAAAATGGAATTGCAGATTTTTCAAGATGTTTGGATGGTTGTTCAACAATTGTGGAAATAAACTATTCATATTCTTTAAGAGATTGTATCAGCAAAATGTGACTTAGCTGGAGATGTTGATATCTACAATTGGTTCAATTTTCCTATTCAACCCGATGTAGCATCATAAATTGTATGCATTTCCTAGTGTGTCCAATTTCGTTCTTGTGTAGTGTCAATTTAGTGTGTATTCATTCTTTTATGCATTATAAGACTTTTGTTATACATTTAAGTCCTTTCTCCCAATTTAATTAATGTGGTCCCTTAATTATAGACCACCCTGTGTTCCATATTTAATTATTTATTCAGACATTACATCTTGTGTACTTAGGCCCTATTACCATGTGTAGCCTATGCACACATTTTCATTTATCATACCCTAATTTGATGCACATTTTTAGAATCCCCATGACCATACTGACTTCTGATTAAAATTCCAGCCCCAATCGCCTCTTAAAGGGTGACTTGAACTGTAGGATGACCCAATTCCCTACATTGGGAGACGCCCCTTACACATTAACTTGGACCCAAATTTGAATCCGAGAAAAGTATTATGATTTTAGGTGGGATTTTAAATCATTATTTACCTCCTTCATGTTTTGTGCCCAAAATGGCCTAGCGAGGTATAAAAGCAAGGCTACCTCTCCCATTTTGGTGATGAATCAATGAAGAAATCAATCATTGAGAAACCTCAAGCAAGCATTCAAGGATCAATCAAGCATTCAAGTGTTCCATCATTATGGAAATCCTAGCAATCATTATACAAGCACGTCTTTTATGATGTCCTTTTAGGTCTTTGTAAAGTCATGCTATTGTATCAACCCTTATGATCTCATTTCAAGAAGCTCTTGCATCATCAAGATATGAGTCACTTCTCAAGCATATGCTACTTATAGCACACTTCCTTTCTTTTCATGTGATTTCAATTCAATTTCAATCTTAATTCCTAAACAAGGGTTTTACAAAGGTAAACCCCTTCTCCCAACATTCTTCTAGCTTTTTGTGTGCAAGTGAGAGGTAGAAATTTTTTGGATTTGGTTATAGAAATACATGATAGTTTCATTTAGATCCTTGGCTTCCTCATCATTTTCTTTCATGTCAAGGATGAATCACACAACCAAGGGAAATTTTAGTTTCCCCTATAGTCCAGGTCGCCCCTAAAAGACATTTTAGGATAAGATTTGATGGACAAATAAGTCTTTGTGTTGGCTTCTCAGATTTGGTTCCAAATTTTGGTATTTTAGTCTGTTGTTTCCTCTGTACATTAGAAAACCCTCCTTTCTCTTTAATCCACATCTACATATTGCATCTCCCCATTCTATTTACACATTACATATTCCATATAGTGAAGGAGAATTCTTGCACCTGTTCGACACTTGAGTCCTCTTAATCCTAGTGGGTCGTTCTACTTTCCAATGTACAATGAGATTGAAATAGGGTGCAAGCTTCCTAGCTTGATTATCCATCCTAGTGATTATCTTATATTTGCATCATATTTCCCTCTTTACATTTTAGTGAACTCGATGTCCTTACATTTTCATTCTCATTTGGTGCTTAGATTTGATTTTCTTTCCTAGATTCGATTTGGGTATCTTTCATTTCCATCATGTAATTTACTAAATTAGATCAGTGTGTTATCTTTCATGTGTTATTACATTTCCCCTTACTTCCATTTATCAAACACATGAAGTAGATAATACCTTTTTGCATTTCATGTTGATTGATTGCCTTCATGGTACTCTTACATATGGCATCATGAGAATTTCCAATATTATCCCCCCCTTACAAATCATTTTCAATCCTTTTATCCATAATTCATATAATTTTATTACTAAATTCTTAATGAAATACAAGGATTGTGTTAATTTGATAAGAAACTTTGCTGAAAATGATGAATCTAAATATGACATTGTCATTAATGTAGATAGATATCATACTCCTAACATTACCACATTAGAGAGTCCTAGATCCTCTCCTCCTAAAGCTACCTTAACAGAAGAGCTCATGTATTCTAGTTCTTTAGATCCCCCTCCTTCTCTTAGAACTTGTCTTTATCAAATTATTTTCAATAATTTTGATATTCAACACTTTATTCATGATTTATCTCCTAAGATAACGTTAAGTAAGGATGAAGATCTTGATAAAGCTTCTTCCTGTTAGAATAATTGAGACGGGGGGGTGAATCAGTGGCCTCAAAAATTAATCCAATAATCCAACCAAAACTTATATCACACATATAAAACCTCTAGTTATCTTCAGTCCTACAAGATGTGTGCCTTATGTGAATCTAACATATATATACTGCTTGATGAATATACTATTTATCCTTTTCTTAAGCTTTACCGAATAGCTGTTTATCTTATCCTAGCCTTTACTGAATATTAGTAAATAAACTTAGTGTTTACCGATCAATCCTATTTTAGTAATGTGTAAAGTAAAACATCAAAGAAATGAACCATATACACATTTGACACATGGATTTTTAACATGGAAACCCTGTTAAGGGAAAAACCACTTGGGACTGGTAACCCAAAATTTTACTCTTATGAAGTGATCTTGGTGAAGAGCCAACCCTGTTAAGGGTTACAAACACACTGTTAAGTGCGACCTTGTTAGAGGATTTAAAACTAACATTTTATCACTTGAACCAGCATTCACTATGTTGTCAACATGAATACCTTTTGATACTCCTTAGGATGTATCTCAATATAATAAGGATGGTTATATCCCACTCGGTTAAGAGATTTTCTGAACCAATGATTAAACTAAAATAGTAAATGATATGTTCATAAATACAACTTAATCTTGCATATATTCTATTGTAAGTCCATAATACCTCTTTTGATCAATATTCTTTTCAATTCCTTTGCTCCCCTTCTTTCTGCTCGGTGAATGTTATAGCTTCTCTGTTGCTCGGTATCTGTAGAATTCTTGGCTCTATTCCTTAGCCTGTATGATCAGATCTGCATGAAGACTTCTATCTTCACCAGAATTATATTCAGCATTCCTCTCTTGATAATGAATTTCTTGTCTCTTTATATAGACATGATTTGAGCGTTTACATTCCTTGTCTTTCTTGTTATTGACGTAGATAGCTTTCTTGATCCGCAAATCTCGCCTTGCATTTCTTTAATCTTTAAAGCATAGCTTTAGTTTTATTCCTTAGATTTATCCTTGACAACTGTGAATAAAACTAGCTTTAAATCTTCAGTTCAACTGGTCGATAAAAACAAAGTAATCAATCACTTAACTCTAATTATAGCTCATGCTAGCTAAGTGTTTTGTCGTTTCCTAACTCTAGTTCTGATCGGTGATCAACTCTTAGTTTTCTCAGTCATTGACTCTAGTTTTCATCGAGCATCAATACTCGCTGTCAGTCAACACTGTGAATTTGCTCGGGGTTCACTTCAGTTATGCTCGAGGTTGCGATGCTCAGTATACATTGTGACTGCTCGGGGTTCTCTATCTGTTGGTGTGCATTGTCCATCGGTGTTTTTTGTCACTCAGTGTACACTGGCTTTTGATGTTTGTTGATAACATAAACTTTATCTCTTTGGTTTCTTGAAGTCCATGACAATATGTATATGACCAATCATATTATATCAAGTTGACATCAATGACAATACAATACATTAACTGATTTATTGTCTTGCATTTACTTTCTACAGCTCGGTGATCATCAACTTGTCATCTTCAAACATTCAATCAATTATGGCTCATCACTTCCTCTCAACCTAAAGAGGATGTGAGTAAAAATTATAGGATTCCTAATCTCCCTAAAGAGATGGTCAATCCTACCATTCCTTCTTATACGACATATTTCCACAAACCTCAAGATGAAGGTCCTTATCAACTTAAGGCTAATTAAATGTAGCCTTTGACATTACTTCTCAACAAGGATATAATGGACAAGGTCTTGGCATTAATTAAAAAGGAACAAATATCCCTATAAATCTTCTTAAACAATTCACCATAAATGGTATAGGATTTATACCTCAAAAAAACATGTTTCCTTCTTCTTAAAATCCTATTGCTCATTCAAGTATTCAAGGATCAATCAACCAGTCAAGTGTTCCATAATTATGGAAAGCCTAGAAATCATTATGTAAGCATGTCTTTTATGATTTCCTTTAAGGTCTTTGTAGAGTCATGTTATTGTATCCACCCTTGTGATCTCATTTCAAGAAGCTCTTGCATCGTCAAGGTATGGGTCACTTCTCAAGCCTATGCTACTTATGGCATGCTTCCTTTCTTTTCATGTGATTTCAATCCAATTTCAAGGTTAATTCCTAATAAGGGTTTGACTAATGCAAACCCCTTCTCCCAACATTCTTCTTGTTTTCTGTGTGCAGGTGAGAGGTAGAATTTTTTTGGATTTGGTTATAAAAAGACCTAATAGTTTGATTTAGATCCCTGGCTTCCTCATCATTTTCTTTCATTTCAAGGATGACTAGCACAACCAGGGGAAATTTTAGTTTCCCCCAATAGTCCAGGTTGCCCCTAAAAGACATTTCAGACTGAGATTTGATGGACAAATAAGTCTTTGTGTTGGCTTCTCAGATTTGGTTCCAAATTTTAGTATTTTAGTTTGTTGTTTTCTCTATACATTAGAAAATCCTCCTTGATCTTTAATTTGGTTCTACATATTGCATCCCCCCATTCTATTTACACATTATATATTCCATATAGTGAAGGACAACCCTTGCACCTATTCGACACTTGAGTCCTCTTAAACCTAGTGGGTTGTTATACTTTCTAATGTACAATAATAGTGAAATAGGGTGCAAGCTTCCTAGCTTGATTATCCATCCTAGTGATTAGCTTATATCTGCATCCTATTTCCCTCTTTACTTTTTAGTGAACCCGATGTTCTTACATTTTCATTTTCATTTGGTGCTTAGATATGATTTTCTTTCCTAGATTTGATTTGGGTATCTTTCATTTCCATCATGCAATTTACTAAATTAGATTGGTGTGTTATCTTAAATGTTATTACATTTCCCCTTACTTCCATTTATCAAACACATGAAGCAGATAATACCTTTTTGCATTTCATGTTGATTGCATTCCTTCATGGTACTCTTGCATATGGCATCATGAGAATTGCCAATATTCTCCCCCCTTAAAAATCATTTTCAACCCTTTTATCCATTATTCATATAATTTTATCATTAAATTCTTAATAAAATACAAGGATTGTGTTAATTTGATAAGATTATTTGCTGAAACTGATGAATCTAAAGATGGAATTGCCATTAATGTGGATAGAGATCATACTCCTAACAATACCACATTAGATATTCCTAGATCCTCTCCTCCTAAACATACCTTAACAAAAGAGCTCATGAATGCTAGTTCTGTAGATCCCCCTCCTTCTCTTAGAACTTGTCTTTATCAAATTATTTTCAATAATTTTGATATTCAAAACTTTATTGATGATTTATCTCTTAAGATAACGTTAAGTAAGTATGAATATTTTGATAAACCTTCTTCCTCTCAACCTAAAGAGGATGTGAGTAACAATGATATGATTCTTAATCTCCCTAAAGAGACCAATCCTACTATTCCTTCTTATACGACATATTTCCAAAAACCTCAAGATGAAGGTCCTTCTCCTTCTCAACTAAAGGCTAATTAAATGTAGGCTTTGACATTACTTCTAAACAAGGATATAATAGACAAGGTCTTGGCATTAACGAAAAATTACTAAATATCCCTATAAATTTTCTTAAACAAGTCGCCATAAATGATATAGGATTTATACCTTGAGCATGAAAGGAAACAAAGTGTGCGGAAAATAGTTCCCTACGCTAAACTCCCGAGAAGAGGATCACGCAAATTCAGATTTAACCCTTATCAATTACAGAATGATAATACAATAACATGCATACATAGAAAAATGAGAATGACACAATGATTTACCCTGGGGAAACCTTTCGGTAAAAAACCCCAGCACTCCAAAACCTGCACAATGTATTAATCAAAACTATTGTTGTTTACAATACAATTGCAAAGAAAGTTCTTTCAGGAGATAATCGACACTTGAAGACAAATTCTACAGCATAACAACATACCAACAATACACTAACTTCTCTACACATTTGCAACCCTAAAAAATGCTTATATCATGCGCTTCCCTTTTTAGGGCAACTTCCAAAGGCGGCCGTATTAGGGTTTTACCATTCTCCGAGAAAATAGGAACCCAAAAAAAAATTGGGGGCAATGCCCCAAACCCCATGGTTGTAGAAGAGTGTACAGTACTCAACATGATCAACTACCACATATCTTGCATATCTTCACCCTTCATCGAATCTTTCATAATTAGCTCTTACAAATATTAATGACCATCATAGGAATCCATCATAACTGTTTCAATCATGATTACCTTACACATTGTCCAAAGTGCTGACATTTGGAAAATAACCTCTACCATAGAAAGGGATGCCTAGATCCACCTAGACCAAGTTTGATCATCCTTTTCATCTTCCAAGTGGAGTGAAAACACAACATGTCCACTCAACTAAATGACAGAATGGATATCAAACTTAAATACATTATTTGCAAACAATTAATTGCAAAACAAATAATATCAAATGTAAGGAAATATACAAGGTTGAGACACCTTATTCCTAAAATTATCCCACTTGTTGAACACCTTTTAAGAGCCAAAGGAAATAATAGGATTTAATTTCTATAGGCCTAGAGGCCCATAGACTCCGAACACCATCTGAACTTCTTTGTGCCCACAGGTTTTGTCAATGCATCTGCAACATTCTTTACTGTATCTACCTTCTCCAAACTTACCTTTCCATCCTCTACCATATCTCTCACAAAGTGAAACCGCACATCAATGTGCTTTTTTCTGGCATGGAAAGTTGGATTCTTCACAAGGAAAATAGCACTCTGACTGTCACAACAAATTTTAATCTGTCCTGCATCAACACCAATATCTGAACATAATCTCCTAAGCCAAATGGCTTCCTTACAAGCATGAGTAGCTTCCATTTGCTTTGTTTCTATCATGGAAAAATTGACCACAGGTTGTCTCTTATTCATCCAATCGATGGCACCACCAAACATAGTGAACACATAGGCACTGGTGGATCTCCTGCTGTCAATGTCACCTGCCCAATCTGAATCCACAAACCATGAATACAAACTAAATGCAGAGCTCTAGAAGAGTTTCCATGATAGCATATGGAATACTCTGATGTACCCTTCAAATATATGAACACTCTCTTAATTGCATCCCAATGTACCCGTCTAGGTTTAGCCATAAAACAACTCAGGACTCCCACTACTTTGGAGATTTCTAGTCTAGTACAGACCATAGCATACATAAGGTTGCCAACTACACTTGCATAAGGTACTTTGCTCATGTCCTCCACCTCACTAGGAGATTTTGGACAATCATCCATAGATAACTTTGTTCCCATAGAAATAGGAACACACAATGGTCTGCAATCTACCATGCTTAACCTGTCCAACACAGACTTCGCATACTTACTCTGACTCAACCAAAGTTTTCTGTTAGATCTATCTCTGCTGATTTCCATACCCAAAATATACTTGGCTACCCCTAGATCTTTCATCTCAAATTGTGCTGACAACTGAGACTTCAAATCAAAAATCATACCCTTACCCTTCCCAATCAACAACATATCATCAACATATAAAGCAATAATAAGAAGGCGATCATTGTCAACCTTGAAATAAACACAATGATCTGATTTCGATCTCATAAAACCAATTGACAACACAAGGCATCAAATTTAAGTTACCACATCCTAGGAGATTATTTCAAACCATAAAGAGACTTCTTTAATCTACAAACCAAAGACTCTTTACCTTTCTGAATATAGTGCTCAGGCTGTGACATATATATCTCTTCCTCCAAATCACCATGAAGGAAAGTTGTCTTCACATCCATCTGTTCTACCTCTAAATCATACGATGCTACTAGAGATAATAGAAATCTAATGGATGTAAAGTTTGCAATAGGAGAGAATATTTCACCATAATCAATTCCCTCCACCTGTGAATACCCCTTTGCAAGCAATCTAGACTTGTACCTCTCAATACTGCCATCTACATAGAATTTCTTCTTAAACACCCATTTGCTTCCAACAGGTTTCTGTCCTTTAGGCAAAGGTATTAGGTCCCAAGTTTTGTTCTTCTCCAATGAAGCCATCTCATCATCCATGGCCTCAATCTAGGAACCTACATCTTCCATACCCATAGCCTCTTTCATAGATTTGGGCTCATCAGTGTTTGTAATCAAGGAATAAGCACAACTGGAATCTAACATAGAAAATCCAAACCTCTCTGGCTACTTTCTTTCTCTCGTGGATCTCCTCAAGAGCTAAGTTTGAGGTTGTTCTACCTCTTCTTATAAATTTTTATAGCTTCTAGAGCTCTCCTCCTCATCAAATCCATCACGGTCTCTTTGTTCATTCATCTCAGGGGTAGGAGGCAAATAAACAACATCTTCTTTCATTTCTTTTTCATCTGGCTGTAGCACAATAGGAGAAGGTGTTAGCTCTCTAAAAATAACATTTCTTCTATACAACACCTTACCAATCACAAGATCCCAAAGCTTGTATCCT
>MU227338.1:102141-120343 GCA_018584345.1 Thuja plicata | reverse complement strand
TATCCTTTCACACCAACACTGTAGCCGATGAAGATACATTTTACAGCCTTATTTTCCAACTTAGATCTTCTCTCCTTAGGCACATGTGCATAAGCTTCACAACCAAAAACACAAAGATGTCTAACTGGAGGCTTCTTACCAGACCACACCTCCATGGGTGTCTTACCAACAAGAGATAATGTAGGAGAGTTGTTAACCAAATAGAAAGCAGTGACCAGAGCTTCAGCCCAAAACCTTTGTTCGAGGCCAGCTCCACTATGCATACTCCTATCCTTGTCCATCAGTGTCATGTTCATTCTTTCTGCAACTCCATTTTGTTGTGGTGTATAAGGAGTTATCTTATGCCTCTCAATCCCTTGTTCTTTATAGAACTATTCAAACTCTGCCAAACAAAACTCACCACCATTGTCAGTTCTCACACACTTAATTCTTTTACCAGTCTAATTCTCTATGAGAGATTTAAATTCCTTGAACCGACTGAAAACTTGTGTCTTTCTTTTAAGGAAATAAATACATGTCCTACTATAATCATCTATAAAAGATACAAAATATAAAGATTTGGAGAGTGAAGGAACTTTAACAGGACCAAACACATACGAATGGATAAGATCCAAAACACTAGAAGACTTGTGAGAACTAGAGTAAAATTGAACTTGATTTTTCTTACCATAAACACAGTGTTCATAGAAGTCGAACTCGAGATTAGAATCATTTATCCCCTCAATGAGGTTTTTATTTTTTAGGGTTTTGAGACCCTTCTCACCAATGTGGCCCAATCTCATATGCCACGACATTATCTTTTCTGCGGGAAGTTTTCCTTCCAAAGTGTTAGCACCCTTATGTACACTTGCTGCACTACCTTCGGAACCCATTACCACATACTTCTTCACTGATGGTTTAGATGGTGGAGATGAAGTGACTGCTGCTCTCTTCCTTGAGATAGAAGAACTATTGCACTTTGAAGTGCAAGCATCCAGCTGAAACATGGTACCTCTCCTAGTGCATTTTGCGAGCACCATAGATCCTCTAATCATCTTGCATCCATCTTTCAAAAAAAAAACTTGCACACCTGCATCATTCAGCATACTTACAGATAACAGGTTTCATGACAAACCTAGGATGTGCATTACCCTGTTGATCACCTTTACTCATCCATCAGGGAATCTGATAGTGACTCTTCCTCGTCCAACTATCTCTATGTGAGAATCATCACCCAGGTACACCTTTCCACCATCAAACTCCTCATACTTTGAGAACCAACTTTGATGAGAGGTCATGTGAAAAGAATCACCTAAGTCAATCAACCACACATCATCAGATGCATGGGTGGCCAAGTCTACTACAAAAGCATCGCCATCTTCTTGAGATTTTTCAAAATCTGAATCTGGGCTTTTCTTCTTCTTCTTTGGCTCTTTGAAGTCCTTACAGAAGTGCCCAGTCTTACCACAGTTCGAACATGTTACCTTAGACTTTCCAGGAGTCTTAGATTTCCCACAGGATTTGGATCTACCCTTTTCATACTTCTTGTCATTTTTCTTTCCTCTGTCTTTGGATCTACCACGAACAGCAAGGGCTTCCTTGGTTGAATCGGAGGTCTTTCTTTGCATCTCCTTAGATAACAGCGAAGACACCACATCATCCATTTGGAAAGTGACAATAGTACTCCCAAGGGCCATCACAAGATGGTCCCATGAATCTGGCAAGGAACATAGTAGGGTCATACATCGATCCTCCTCCTCCAAATTGACACCGGTTGATGTCAACTATGCAATCAGCATGTTAAATGCGTTCAGGTGATCTACAATGGATCCTCCTTCCTCCATTCTCAAAGAATACAGCTTCTTTCTCTAGAACAATCTGTTCACCAAGGACTTCACCTGATACACAGACCCAAGCCGTGTCCACAAATTGTTTGTGGTCTTCTCCTTGAGAACATTCAGAAGAACAGAATCTGCTAGACATAGTCTAATGAGAACCTTATCTTTCCAATCCTTGAGATCTCAATCTTCTTGAGGCATATTTACTGGTTTGATATCATTTGTAATCACCTCCCATACATCACGGTCTACAACCATGTCTTCCATCTTGAGTTTCCACAACTCAAATTTTGTGCCACTAAACTTTTCCACCTCCATTCTACTGTATGAAGAACCTGCCATCTCTTCCTGCAATAAGGTTATGAATACTCTGCAAAAATACTCCCACTGAATTGGAGATTAGCTCAAAAAACCTGTACCCTAACAAATAGAACAAAACTGGCCAGGCTCTGGTACCAACTAAAAGGAAACAAAGTGTGCAGAAAATAGTTCCCTACGCTAAACTCTCGAGAAGAGGATCTTGCAAATTCAGATTTAACCCTTATCAATTATAGAATGATAATACAATAACATGCATACATAGAAAAATGAGAATGACACAATGATTTACCCTGGGGAAAAACTTTCGGTAAAAAACCCTAACACTCCAAAACCTGCACAATGTATTAATCAAAACTATTGTTGTTTACAATACACTTGCAATGCAAGTTCTTTCAGGAGATAATCGACACTTGAAGACAAATTCGGTAGCATAACAACATACCAACAATACACTAACTTCTCTACAGATTCTCAACCCTAAAAAATGCTTATATCATGCGCTTCCCTTTTAGGGCAACTTCTAAAGGCGGTTGTATTAGGGTTTTACCATTCATCGCCCTGAACCCCACAATTGTAGAAGAGTGTATAGTAATCAACATGATCAGCTGCCACATGTCTGGCATGTCTTCACCCATCATCGAATCTTTCACAATTAGCTCTTACAAATATTAATGACCGTCATAGGAATCCATCATAACCATTTCAGTCATGATTACCTTACACATTGTCCAAAGTGCCGACATTTGGCAAATAACCTCTACCATAGAAAGGGATGCCTAGATCCACCTAGACCAAGTTTGATCATCCTTGTCATCTTCCAAGTGGATTGAAAACAAAACATGTCCACTCAACTAAATGACAAAATGGATATCAAACTTAAATACATTATTTGCAAATAATTAATTGCAAAACAAATAATATCAAATGTAAGGAAATATACAAGGTTGAGACACCTTATTCCTAACAGAGCAAACTTGTTACCTTCTTCTTAAAATCTTATTGATCATTCAAGCATTCAAGGATCAATCAAGCATTCAAGCGCTCCATCATTATGGAAATCCTAGAAATCGTTATGCAAGCATGTTTTTTATGATGTCCTTTTAGGTTTTTGTAGAGTTGTGTTATTGTATCAACCCTTGTGATATCATTTTAGGAAGCTCTTGCATCGTCAAGGTATGAGTCACTTCTCAAGCCTATGCTACGTATAGAACGCTTCCTTTCTTTTCATGTGATTTCAATTCAATTTAAAGGTTAATTCCTAAACAAGTATTTAACTAAGGCAAACCCCTTCTCCCAACATTCTTCTTGTTTTTTGTGTGCAGGTGAGAGGTAGAAAATTTTTGGATTTTGTTATAGAAAGATCTGATAGTTTGATTTAGGTCCTTGGCTTCCTCATCATTTTCTTTCATGTCAAGGATGACTCGCACAACCAGGGGAAATTTTAGTTTCCCCCTAAGTCCAGGTCACCCCTAAAAGAAATTTTAGACTGAGATTTGATGGATAGATAAGACTTTGTGTTGGCTTCTCAGATTTGATTCCAAATTTTGGTATTTTAGTCTATTGTTTCCTCTGTACATTAGAAAACCCTCCTTTCTCTTTAATCCACTTCTACATATTGCATCTCCCTATTCTATATACACATTACATATTCTATATAGTGAAGGACAACCCTTGCACCTGCTCGATGCTTGAGTCCTCTTAATCCTAGTGGGTTGTTCTACTTTCTAAGGTACAATGAGATTGCAATAGAGTACAAGCTTCCTAGCTTGATTATCCATCCTAGTGATTAGCTTATACCTGCATCCTATTTCCCTCTTTAGATTTTAGTGAACCCAATGTCCTTACATTTTCATTTTGATTTGGTGCTTAGATTTAATTTTATTTCCTAGATTTGATTTGGGTATCTTTCATTTCCAACATGTAATTTACTAAATTAGATCGGTGTGTTACCTTTCATGTTATTACATTTTCCCTTACTTCCATTTATCAAACACATGAAGTAGATAATACCTTTTTGCATTTCATGTTGATTGCATGTCTTCATGGTACTCTTACATAGGGCATCATGAGAATTTCCAATATTCTCCCCCCTTACAAATTATTTCAAGCCTTTTATCCATAATTCATATAATTTTATCATTAAATTATTAATGAAATACAAGGATTGTGTTATTTTGATAAGAGTCTTTGCTGAAAATGATGAATCTAAAGATGACATTGTCATTAATGTGGATAGAGATCATACTCCTAACAATACCACATTAGAGAGTCCTAGATCCTCTCCTCCTAAAGCTACCTTAACATAGGAGCTCGTGAATGCTAGTTCTTTAGATCCCCCTCCCTCTCTTAGAACTTGTCGTTATCAAATTATTTTCAATAATTTTGATATTCAACACTTTCTTCATGATTTATCTCCTAAGATAACGTTAAGTAAGGATGAATATCTTGATAAACCTTCTTCCTCTCAACCTAAAGAGGGTGTGAGTAACAATGATAGGATTCCTAATCTCCCTAAAGAGACAAATCCTACTATTCCTTCTTATACAACATTTTTCCACAAACTTCAAGAGTAAGGTCCTTCTCCTTCTCAACTAAAGGCTAATTAAATGTAGGCTTTGACATTACTTCTCAACAAGGATATAATGGAAAAGTTCTTGGAATTATTGAAAAAGGAATAAAGATCCCTATAAATCTTCTTAAACAAGTCACCGTAAATGGTATAGGATTTATACCTCAAGAAAATATGTTGCCTTCTTCTTAAAATCATATTGATAATTCAAGCATTCAAGGATCAATCAATCATTCAAGAGTTCCATCATTATGGAAATCCTATCAATCGTTATGCAAGAATGTCTTTTATGATGTCCTTTTAGGTCTTTGTAGAGTCATGTTATTGTATCAACCCTTGTGATCTCATTTCAAGAATCTCTTGCATCATCGAGGTATGAGTCACCTCTCAATCCTATGCTACTTATAGCATGCTTCCTTTCTTTTCATGTGATTTAAATTCAATTTCAAGATTAATTCCTAAACAAGGGTTTGACTAAGGAAAACCCCTTCTCCCAACATTCTTCTTGTTTTTTGTGTGCAGGTGAGATGTAGAAATTTTTTGGATTTGGTTATAGAAAGACCTAATAGTTTGATTTAGATCCTTGGCTTCCTCATCATTTTCTTTCATGTCAAGGATGGCTCACACAACCAGGGTAAATTTTAGTTTCCCCCAATAGTCCAGGTCACCCCTAAAAGACATTACAGGCTGAGATTTGATGGACAGATAAGTCTTTGTGTTGGCTTCTCATATTTGGTTCCAAATTGTGGTATTTTAGTTTGTTGTTTTCTCTATACATTAGAAAACCCTGCTGGCTCTTTAATTCACTTCTACATATTGCATCTCCCCATTCTATTTACACATTACATATTCCATATAGTGAAGGAGAACACTTGCACTTGTTCGATACTTGAGTCCTCTTGAGCCTAGTGGTTTGTTCTACTTTCTAATGTACAATGAGAGTGAAATAGGGTGCAAGCTTCCTAGCTTGATTATCCATCCTATTGATTAGCTTAAATTTGCATCCTCTTTCCCTCTTTACATTTTAGTGAACTCGATGTCCTTACATTTTCATTCTCATTTGGTGCTTAGATCTAATTTTCTTTCCTAGATAATTTGATTTGTGTATCTTTCATTTCCATCATGTAATTTACTAAATTAGATCGGTGTGTTATCTTTCATGTTATTACATTTCCCCTTACTTCCATTTATCAAACACATGAAATAGATAATACCTTTTTTGCATTTCATGTTGATTGCATTCCTTCATGGTACTCTTACATATGGCATCATGATAATTTCCAATATTCTCCCCCCTTAAAAAATTATTTTCAAACCTTTTATCCATAATTCATATAATTTTATAATTAAATTATTAATGAAATACAATGATTGTGTTAATTTGATAAGAGTCTTTGCTGAAAATGATGAATCTAAAGATGACATTGTCATCAATGTGGATAGAGATCATACTCCTAACAATACCACATTAGATATTCCTAGATCCTCTCCTCCTAAAGCTACCTTAACATAAAATCTCATGAATTCTAGTTCTTTATATCCCCTTCCTTCTCTTGGAACTTGTCTTTATCAAATTATTTTCAATAATTTTTATATTCAACACTTTCTTCATGATCTTTCTCCTAACATAACGTTAAGTAAGGATGAAGATCTTGATAAAAATTCTTCCTCTCAACCTAAAGAGGATGTGAGTAAAAATTATAGGATTCCCAATCTCCCTAGAGACACCAATCCTACTATTCCTTCTTATAATACATATTTCCACAAACCTCAAGATGAAAGTCCTCCTTCTCAACGAAAGGCTAATAAAATGTAGGCTTTGACATTACTTCTCAACAAGGATATAATGGAAAAGGTCTTGGAATCATTGAAAAATGAATAAATATCCCTATAAATATTTTTAAATAAGTCACCATAAATGGTATAGGATTTATACCTCAAGAAAACATGTTGCCTTATTGCTAAAATCATATTGATCATTCTTCCTCAAAACTAAAACCTCCTTTAGAAATTATTTTTCCAACTCCATTACATTATAATGGTTCTTTAGATGATTGTTTGGCCTTATCTAAGATAATATTTTGGAGATTTAAATATGATACTTCAATATTTTCCAAAGAATCAAAGATCTCCTAATGGTAAATTTCATTGTCTTTTTCATCATAGCAATAAGAATTCTCTTGCTAACTATATTGAAGTTAGATAATTTGTTCAAGATTTAATATATTGATGTCTTATTTATTTAACAATAAATCTTATAAAATTTATTGATATTAAAAATGAGCACTAGTCATTTCTTCGCCTATTTTGTTGGTCCACATCATGTCATCTTAATAGCTTACTTCAATGGGGGTTCTTTGTTTACATGATGTTATACTTTTCAATCTTCCCTTGTGAGCAATATAATAGGTCACTTCCCTTGTCTTTCCACTTGGAGGGAAAGGTTTCTCTTCCCCTTAATCCTTCCAAAAGATCTATTATCTAATTTTTGACTTGTATCTCTTATGACCCAATGTCCTTCCTTGCATGGATTTGTTTATTTCACTTAAGGCTCTTTCTCTTTTTCAAGAGATTGACATTCCTTTATAAAATATCTTCCTTGATTGGGAGTGTATGTCTAGTATAATTGATCTTTCACTTAGAGTATATAATGTGTTATCCTTTCCCTTGCCTTTACACTTGTGAGGCAAGGTGTTTCTTTTCAAAATCTTTCTAAGGATCCATTTTCCTTGGTGAAGAGGCATTTGTTTATTATGTGAACTTTTCGTATAAGGAATTGATTGTCTTGATTCAAGATTCTCTCTTATAGAATATATGTGTATCCTTGATCATAATCTCTTACTTATTTCAAAAATAATGTCTATTATAAATAATCCCTTACTTGGTGGCTTAAATTTATTCATCCTTCATTAAGAATTCATTTTTCCTACCTTGAAATATGGGGGAGCTAAAAGATGAATTCTTATTTTTCTTTCCCTCTTGGTCTCAAAGATGTTATTTTTATTCTGGAACTCCTCCTGGATCATGTCTTGGAATAGATATCTCTTCCTCCTATGGATCCCTTTACACATGTTGCAAGATATTGTTTTACACAAGTATCTTTCCTTGGCTTTGGAAAGAGTTATGCCTCTTTTGCTAAGGTTATGTATACATTGTTTCTTAAAAGATGTCTCCTTTTTTTTGAAATTGGGTATCCATGTTTTGAGTTTCCTTAATATGCCATCATAGTTTTATGTTTCCATCTTAAGTAGCGGGGTATAGATGCATCCTCCTTGTGTATTATATAATGGATTCATAAATTATTGTATGCCTATGTGCATTATTTCATGTCCCTATGCATTATTTTATGCCCCTATGCATTATCTCATTCCCATGTACATTATTTTATGCCCCAATGAATTATATGGATAATTTCCTTTGGAGAATTTTCTTTCCTTGGTACAATCATATTTTGGTGGATTTCCTAGTAAACAATGTTTTGCTTCATTATCCTTTGATGGGTTGACTATCATAACACAACTTTCTAGACTATCAATTTCATCTTTGTACTGATCCCTCTCTTTTGGATGAGTGGAACTATCATAACATAACTTGTTATGCTATTTCCTTCTCTTCCTCCTCTCTTCTCTCTTCCTATGGGACCACTTGTTCTCTTGCAATATCATTGTGAGCATGATACTAGCAGTTGAGGCATTTGGTTCATCAAGGTCTCTTCAACTTGTTGATTTAGAGCCTTTATTTTTAGTACTAACCTCTTGTGTTGTGGCTTTGGTCTTTTTGTCTTTTTTATTTATTTTATGTTCCCTTGCACATGGTTTTGTGAGTTAAGATCCCTGGTCTTAGTGATGTCTTACCTCTTTAAGTCTTTCCTATGATCCCATCTCTTCTCTACCATAAGTCTTTCTTCTAATTTACCATGTGTATGAGTGTCAACTATACCCCTTCTAAAGTGAGGGATAAATGTAGCATCATAAATTGTACACACTACCTAGTGTCTCCAAATCCTTACTTATGTAGTACCCATTTAGTGTGTTCATTCTTTTATGCACGACATGACTTTTTCTATGCATTTAAGTTTGTTCTCCCAATTTAATTAATGTGGGAAATTAATTTAAGGTGTGTCCTCTTTAAGTATTTTATTCAAACATTAACTCTTGTGTACTTATGCCCTATTACCATGTGTGGCCTATTTTACACATTTTTATTTATCATACCTCGATTTGGCGCACATTTTTGAAATCCCCATGACCATATTGGCTCCTGATTAAAAATTGAGCCCTGATTACCTCATAAAGGGTAACATAGATGGTATTTGGGAAACCCAATTCACACCCTACATTGGGAGGTTCCCCTTACTTGTTAACTTCAGCTCAAATTTGAATTGGAGAATGGTATTATGATTTTGGGTAGGATTTAGAAACCTTGTCAACCTCCTTCAAGTTTTATTCCCAAAAATGGCCTAGAGAGGTATAAAAGAAATCCTACCTCTCTCATTTTGGTGATCAATCAATGAAGGAAGGAATCAATCATCAAGAAACCTCAAGAAAACATTCAAGCAATCACGCATTCAAGGATAATTCAAGCATTTCATCGTTATGGAAAGCTTAGTAATCATTATATAAGCATGTCTTTTATGATGTCCTTTTAGGTTTTGTAGATTCATGCTATTGCATCAACACTTGTGATCTCATTTTAGGAAGCTCTTGCATCATCAAGGTATCAGACACTTCTCAAGCCTCTACTACTTATAGTTTGCTTCTTTTTCTTTCATGTAATTTCAATTTAATTTTAAGGTTGATTCCTAAATAGAGGTTTGACTGAGGCGAACCCCCTTCTCCCAACATTCTTCTTGTTTTCTGTGTGTAGGTGACAGGTGGTGAAATTTTAGATTAAGTTATAGAAAGACTTGATAGTATTCTTCAGATCATTGTCTTCTTCATCGCTTTATAGCATGTCAAGGGTGACTACCACAAGCAGGAGAAATTCTAGTCACCCCCTTATAGTCCAGGTTGCCCCCTAATAGACATTTTAGGTTGAGATTTGGTAGACAAATAAGCCTTTGTGTTGGCTTCTTAGATCTAGTTCTAGAATTTGGTATTTAAATTATTTTTTCCTCTAGACATTAGAAAACCCTCATTTCTCTTTAATCCACTTCTAAATCTTGCATCTCTCCATTCTCTTTACACATTTCATATTCCATATAGTGAAGGAGAACCCTTACACATGTTTAGTGCTTGAGTCCTCTTAAGGCTAGTGGGTTGTTCCTCTTCCTAATGTAATCAGAGTGAAATAGTGTACAATATCCCTATTTTGATTATCTATCCTATTGATTAGCCCATATTTGTATCTTATCTCCCACTTTACAAGGGAGGTGATGCTTGGGGTGATTGGCGCTAGACCATGAGGAGCATATGCATACCACTTTTACAAAAGATAAATCAAGAGGGTTGATGGCTCCCTCCTCTAGGAGTTGTGAAAATAAATATAGATGATTCTTCTAGGGGAAATTGTATTCATGTTGGTATTGATGGTGTAGGGCGCAATAGGTCTGGTGTTGTCAAATTTATCTTTTCAATTTATAAGGATTTTCATGCAAATAATACATGGAGGGTTTTTCCATTTTGTATGTCATGGAAAGAAGTTGTGCTCTTGGCTAGAATTATTTGTGAATATGATTCACAGATGGTGGTGACTCTTTTGAATGAGAAATGACTAGATGATAGAAATTAGCACTTAGCCTTGGTTACTAATAAAATTCTCATGTTGTGCATCTCTTTGGAATTTGTTATTGTAGATGAGGGAAATACATTTCTCAATCAAAGATTCAGATTTTTTCCTACATCCAACAATAGAGTACTGATCAAGCACACACATATGTAAAACCAAATAACTAAACTAAAACACACATGCATGAAAATGGAATTTTGACACCATTGATCTCCTATCTATCAAGAGCTTATGTTCAAATATGGATTCTCTCATAAATACATGCACAAGAAACTGTGAAGAATGGGGAATAAAGATCAAATTAAAAATGCAAATGTGATGATTGCAATATAAGCTAGTAAAGATCATAGATGCAAAAGATATTAATGATGTAAAGACAAATACAAATGCAAGAGGCTTAAGAATGAGAGGGGAAATATATTTTATAGATATCCTCATAAGTGGATCCAATAATAGAACAAATGTGGGATAAAGGAGGTAGTTGGAGGTAGATGGAGATAAGTATTTGTCCCACATTTACTAAATGGGCATGGTTGAAGGGAGTGGAGAATAAATAAAAGGTGGAGTTGTGAAATGAAAGGGATTTATAAATGACATTATTTAAAATGAATATAGTGTAATAATTGAAATATATACAATACATTACTAAATATTTAATAGAATGATGAAGAATATGGAAAATATATTATTAATGAATGAAGAATATGAAATTAATAGATGGGTCCACATTAATTGATAAATAAATTAAGATTATTAAGAAGATATTTTTATGTTTCTACTACTTTTATTTACATTCCTAGGGAGTGGAATGGAGTAGGAGACTGTCTGGCGAAATGGGATTCTGATTGCATGTAGGTTTGGAATATTATGGATGGTGGAAAATTATCTTTAGAATTGTCTCACATGTTGGATCAGTTAGTGGATAAACATAGAGTTTTGTAATGCTCTTTTTCTTTGTTGGGTAGTTGGTCCTTCTTGCTCTATACTTCTCTTTGTGTTGAATTAATTTTTGCCCCTCTTTTATTGAAAAAATAACGTGAATCTAAAAATTAAAAAGCTTTGTTAAAATTTTATGTATATAAATCAAATATTATAGAAAATTATATATTAATATTAATATTTTTAATAAGGGGAAACCCTTTTCTGAAATAGTGAGACTTGTTGTAGTGCCAACAACCAACATTCAAACTTCATGAGGTTACTCTCTACTATGTCAACAATTTATATTGTTTATCCTCAATTTTCAAGTGACCCTTTAGTGAAATGGTGGGGCTTCTTGCATGTAATTCCTATAACTAAGGTTCAAACCTCATGGATTTGTGCGTGTGAAAAGTGGTTGACACCTGCAAGCTGCAAACACACACTTCAATGAATCATTACATGGTTAGTTCATCAAAATATGAAATCAAAACACAACATCAACTAAACTAACTAAAACCGACTCATTGTCTTTTAGTAGGCAGGAGTATGAGTTTTCTCTCAGGTCATCGCAAAACTCAGTGACTACACATGTTCTAAATGAAGGATTTAAAGAGCTATATGATTGAGTAATCTAAATGAAAATGCAAGTTGTTGTAAATCCAATGCTAGTTAAGTTGATTTTAAGCACCAAAATGAGATGTGATTGTTTATTTTATATCCCAAAATCCAAATCTGCTCTAAGTTATGAATTTTGCATGCTTTGAAAGTAAACTAAAACATTTAAAAACCTAAACAATTAAAATAAAAGAATGCTTGAATGGAAAAACTGTATAATAACGATAATAAAAATTCTAGGTCCTTTGTGAAGGAAAAGAGGTTCTCTTTTATAGAAATCTCTCTCAAACTGACGGTCGAGATTGAAAATAAAATTGTGGACAGGATTCGATTTGAGGAAGCACAATCCATGTGAAAAGAAGATGGTTGGTTGAGAGAGTCAATTGACTGAACTGACTGATCAGTTATTTTGGAAACTTCCAAAATCAGTTCTCAGTTAACTCAATTGTTTCCAAAATGAGAAATAGACAAGAATGAGTTAACTAAATAAAATAGATTTGTTTCTAATTCGAGAATCAATAAACTAAAATTGATGACATAATATGCATTTTTAATAAATTAAAAGATTATAAATGCACATTTTGATTTCATTTAATTAATTTAATTCTTTTTTGAATTTTAATTGACAATTTAGTAATTTATTTAATCAATATATTAGAATATCAATTAAATAATTAACTTAAGGTTTATTTGCCAATGTAATGTATTTTTAGGAATTAATTAATTAATTAAGTATGATAATTAATTAGGACCTAGGGTTCAAGTCAAATTAGCTTGAAATTGATGAATTGCCTATTTGGTTTAGGACATAGAATAATCAAGTTTAGGGTTTCTTGATTAAGTGATTGAGATTAGGGGTCTAAGGTTTAGATGACCATTTTAGGTCATTACATTTGCCCCTCTTTGAATTGATACGTGATCAACGCATTGATTCAAAGGCTTGTTAGTGATGAGACCCAGAATAGTTTGATTTGAAGCGATGAAACAATTCTTGTCAAGGAAGACCAACTTCGAGCTTGATTGGACGAAGATCGATCAAAAGATATAAAATAAAATGCTCAATTTGATTTTAAGCGATGAAACTGAACATCTATTTAAGAACTCTTAAACCTTTTGATTGGTTTGAATGAATGACCAGTTTGATTTGAAGCGATGAAACTAATTACTGTAAAGAGATTTGATTAGCAAGAAAATTGACTTGATTTGAAGCGATGAAGCCAATTTGATCAATGTATTTGGTTTCAATAATGAACAACTCATATAAGATCGATCTTGTCTAGTTTTGAGTGTGTTCACAATTGTATAAGACCATTGATTAGGTTGTCTTTGATTTAAGATGATCTCAACTTGATTTGATGTGATGAAGCTGAGATTCCCCAAACGATGGGGTCTCGATTGATGATGTTATCACCAAAATGTTGATGTCCTGATCCTACCCCCTTGGGAATGAAATTGAAATATGGCTAGGTGCCCCAGTGATTGAAAGCAATTTGATTGTTAACATGGTGCAAGAAGAAGCTGATCTGATTGGAAAGAGGTCCCAAGCGGTTAGGACAGACTCTGTACTTGATGGAAGTTTTTTTGACCAAGGTTGACCAAAAGTATGATACATGTATTTCTTAGAAGAAAAGCATGAGAGATTTCCAATGGTTGGATTCCAAAAAGACTGATTGTGCAAGCGGTCAGCTGTAGTTGACTAAAAAATTCAAACGTCAAAAATGACAAGTAAAATAATCCTAGATTTTGATTTTGATCGCAAAAATAGAATCAGGATGGTCAAATTAGTCAGGGGTGCAATTTTCACATCAATCAACACACAACTAACCACTTGGAAAAAGGAAGATTAATCAATTGGAGCCTTAGATCCTTCACATTGGAGAGAGATAAAGATATTATGAAGATTTCAACACCATGCAAATGTAATGCAAACTATCATGAATGCAACATAAGGTGTATTCATTAAACTTTAGCCTTGAAATTTTTCATCATCGAGCATTTTGGAACATCAAATTTGATACAACCCTTATTAGTTCCACTGCGACTGGATAAGAATATGAATTTGACTTTCATTGAATAAGATATGGGAAACTAATGTAAGCATTGGAGCACAAAATCCAAGATGACCTTAACATTGCTTCCAATTGATGTTGAAAGAGCACACCAATATCAAGGCATTCAAAGCTGAGATAACCATGAGTGTGATCTTGCGTAAACAAGAATAGTAATAATAGTCAAGGAGATAGTTTCGACGTCACCTTGGCGTACAAGTAAATAGGATCGATGAATGTGAGGCTTTTTCGCCTTAATGTAGGAGCTCTTATCACATACACCCACTTTATTTGACGTTGTAGGATCATCGGTACCACACCAACAAGTAGGAGACAAAAAACATTAACAAAAATAAATGAGAACAGACAACATACAAAGAGAAGTTCAACATACTTCAGCCAGTTTCAAAGTTTTTGGATGTATACATGTATGACATGTTGAGAAACTCAATTGTGTTTGTGATTGTGTTGTATTTGATTATGATTAATCTGTTGTTTATGTTTGTGTTATCCAATGTGTATTAAGAAACATAGCTGTGTCCAAAGATAGTGTTAAGAAATACTTTTGGATTGGCGTGTTGAGAAATACATGTTGTGTTAGTAGCGAGATGTCCTTCAAAAATGACAAGATTACTAACTCTAGTGTAAGCCAAAGATGCGATCAAATTGGGGACCTATTCCCCTAGTAAAAAACTTTGATTTTGATGACTGACTTGACTCATACTACAAGGACAAAGCTGATTTGATTGCCCCCAGACTATGACTCCAGATCAGTTTAAAGCCAGGAGGGTTCTCAGAGGAACCAAAATGTCACAAAAGTGACTGAAAGCTCATGTACAAGCTGAAGAAAAGGATTTTTGTCAAGACTGAATATTGATAGATGGAGCACTGAGTACAAGAGGCATCATTTACCAGGTTTTCACCTACTTGGCATATATTCTATTTTTGCTACCAGGGTGCCTGTCTACCAGGTTTTCGCCAAGGCACGTTTTTCTCTTTTTCAATTTTTTTGTATTTTTCCATTTTGATTTTTCTTCTCTTTTTATTTTTTTTTATTCATCAAGGCACCTATTTACCAAGTTTTAACCATGATCATTTTTTCAGGACTTTTTCCAATTTTTATCTTTTTTTCAGGATCATAAATATGTACATGGTGTTGGTCACCGAGAATGCCTTAGGTGTATAACTTCTTTAGATGGAGAGTGTTTATGGGCTCCCGGAGGTGTTCTCCTTTAGGTGTGGAGAGTTGATAGGCTTCAGAGCTGAATGTTGTAGTTATGATATAAGGACCCAACCAGTTGAGTTCAAATTTCCCCTTTTGTTCTCGATGTGACTGATTATGGGAATTCTCTCTCAACACTAGGTCACCCACCTAAAGTTATATTGGTTTGACCTTTTTATTATACCCTCTATATATTCTTTTTTTATAATCTCTAAGGTGATCGAACGCCACTTGCCGACGCTCATCCAGCAATTCTAGTTCTTGTAGCCTTCAGACCCTGTGATCTTCATCTGTAATTAGCCTTCATAGAGAAAACTTTAGAGATGGGATTTATACTTATATGGGTATTACTACTTCTGCTCCATAGACAAGAGCAAAGGGGGTTGCCCCAGTAGGTGTTCAGATACTCGTTCTATAAGCCCATAGTGTGGGATTGATTTGTAGGTGCCAATCCTAGCCATATTTATTCATAGTACGATGTGAGAATTTTAGAAAAATTTTATTAGAGGCCTTAGCCTATCTATTACCTTGTGGATATTTAATGGCAGAGAAGTGTTGTTTAATCTTGAAATTCTCACAGAGTTCTTCAATATTGGTGGTTTTAAACTTCCCTCCATTGTCAGTTATAATGGCTAAAGGAATGTCATATCTGTAGATAATGTGATTTAGAATAAATAAGCCCACCTCTTGGCTAGTATCTTTAATTAGTGGGACTACCTCCACCCACTTTTTGAAATACTCAGTGGTGATGATGATGAACTTATGCCCGTTAGAAGAAGATGGGTGAATTTGACCGATGAGGTCAAATGCCCACTGTTGGAAGGGCTAGTGATAAAGGGAATCAGCTCCCTTATTGGAGCATGTATAATATTTTCATGCAGTTAGCATTTCTTACATGTCTTTTCATATCTCATTACTTCTTTTTCCATGTCTGGTCAATAGTAACCCTCTCTCAATAGTTTTTGGGCCAGAGTCAGACCATTAGAGTGAGAACCACAAATACCATCATGGACCTTATCCAATGCACATTTAGACTCCTCTTTTTTTTAGAAACCTAAGAAACATACCATCTAGTCCTTATCTATAAAGGTCGTCAGATATGAGAACATATCGTGAGGCATTATAGATAAGGCGTCGACATTCATTGCGGGTAAGCGCATCAAGGATGACCTGATGGCAGAGGTAGGCATAGACATGTTTGTAGCGGGATGAATATTGTCCTATGATAGAGAATACCATGTGGGAGTTAGGGGAGTCGTAAGAAGGGAAATGAATTTCTTCCACCAGGAACTCATAGAAAAAGTCTTCTTCTTGTGGTTGTGAGGATGCTAGTGTAGCCATAGAATCAACTGCTATGTTTTGTCCTTGGGACTTGCTGAAATGTGATGTGGGTAAAGTATTTTTTGAATTCATCAACCATTCTCTTATAAGGCATGATTTTATCATCCTTAGTTTGGTAAACATCATTGGTTTGGGTGATGAAGAGCTGGGAGTCACCATAGATGTGTAACTCAGATATGTTCAATTTGATAGCTAGTTTGTTTCCATTAACCAATGCTTCATATTCAGTGATGTTATTTGTACAAGGGAACAAAATCTTTTACTCCTTTGGTATGGAATAAATCTGAGGAGTGATGAATAGTACACATGCACCTGAACCCATGTGTGAAAGATCTGTCAAAGAATATTTTCCAAGACCTGTGAGTTATGTGCAGAATAGAGCCGTCAAAAATTTGGCATTGATAGGGAGATCATCCTATAATGGATCATCAACCAGTTTAACTACAATATCTTGTCCTTTGATTGCTTTGCACTCAACATATTCGATGTCAAACTGGTGCAGGAGCACCTACGCTAACCTCCATGTTTGTTCATTTTGGCTTGTACTTGACATTAGCCAAGTCAAGATAGGTTAGTTGTTTTTGGACCTTAGTAGTTCTTTGCAATGTAGGCTAAGTGATTTATTCATTAGGACTAAGGTCACATTAATAGCCATTGTTAGTAGTATTTTCAAATTCTTAGGCTTAGTTGTTAAATGTGAGGTTGGAGTCATGAATGTGTCATAAACTCATAATTGAGGACATAGAGATGCCATAGGTCATTAAATGATCTTGGATCCTCAAAATGGAGAGGTTAGAGGTCCTAAATGTAGGGAGAAGCCATAATTGAAAGATACCAAAAGTTGCTAAATTGTTGTCATGACAACATTTGCAATAATTGCAAATGTTGCATGCAACATGGTTACATCAGATTCTCCTTGAAACTAGGAGTGGGGAATCGACCAAAAAGGACCTAGAATGGTGGAAGAAGGAATCTAATGGAGAGAAGGACTCAAATCAAGCAGTTAGTTTTTTATTTTGTAACAAGTTTGAAGTTGAATATAGCTCTGCAATTCTGAGTTTTCAGTAATCCCAAGCATTTCTTTGAAACAATCACATTGAATGGATTGAGTGCTTGAATATAATAGTTTTTCTATGTGGATAGTTAGAAGCACTTTTCATTTAGTGAGTTAGTCGATTAGAGGTAGTATATAGTCGTAGCTAAATTGTTTTGTAACTAGAGAGTCCACTGGTCCTGTCCTGACCAGTCAGTCAAGTCATGGCTCCCCAATGAAATATAACCATGGGAAACACCTAAGGGTAGATGGAAATGTTAGGGGAGTCAATAGTGTACATAAGTGTAGAGTTAGGAGTCTTATAAGTGCAAGTTTCTATTTTTAGATCCAAGCCCTAGACGAGCATGCACTGTCTGGTTAGTGGTTTGGAGGAGTAATAGTGAGCATTCATATGCAGGGGAAGGAAGTAATATACAGTTTGAGTACATTTATAGTTAGGGTTTAGTGTTACTCTAACATACTAAGTTGGTCAAGTTCATACCAATCAGTTAAGACAATTTTTGAGCAAGTTTTGCATAAGTGTTGCAGACTATCCTAGATTTTAGGCTTATTAGCCTTATAAGACCT
>MU227338.1:72314-100402 GCA_018584345.1 Thuja plicata | reverse complement strand
TACCTATTCCCACTAGACCTTGGGATTGCTTGAGCATGGATTTTGTAGTTGGGTTACCCAAAACAAGACAAGGCATGGATAGTGTTTATGTAGTTGTGGATAGGTTTAGTAAAATGGCTCACTTTGTTCCATGCAAGACCACTAATGATGCCAACCAAATAGCCTCTCTATTCTTCAAAGAGATAGTAAGAATCCATGGGTTACCTAAGAGCATTGTGTCTAATAGAGACACCAAATTTATGAGTCATTTTTGGAAGACTCTTTGGAAAAGATTAGGCACTAATTTATCCTTTGGATCTTCCTACCATCCCCAAACTGATGGTCAAACCAAAGTGGTGAATAGAAGCCTTGGAAATCTACTAAGATGCTTGATAAAGGAGTACAGATAGTAATGGGATCAATTGATTGGATAGGCTGAGTGTGCCTACAATGAAACCATCAATAGGTCAAAAAGGAAGAGCCCCTTTGAGGTGGTGTATGGATTACATCCTAGAGGAGTCTATGAGTTGAGAGACTTGAAGGATGGAGTGAAAGAAAGTGGATATGCAGATGATTTTTCTTATTCCATACAAGAAATACATGATACAGTCTGAAAAACCTTGATAGAGAACACCTTGAAACATAAGGAAAAGGTTCATGAAAGTAGGAGGACAATTGAGTTCAATGTGGGTGACATGGTGATGGTACATCTCAATAAATCAAGATTGCAAAAGGGAGTCCCTCACAAGTTGCAGATGACAAGGATAGGCCCTTGTCCTATCTTGGCTAAGTATGGTGAAAATGCATTCAAATTTGAACTCCTGGAAGACAGTGGACTGTCACCTATCTTCAACATTGCAGACTTAGTCCATTACAAAGGACCAGAGAAAGACTTGGATCAGAGTCTTCAAGAAGTAATCAGAGATGTGGACGAGCTACAATTACCCTCTGCTACAGTTACAGGAGCTGACAGCATACTGGATACAAGAGTATACAAAAAGACCAGAACTAAAGAGTACAAAGAGAACTTTCTCAAAAGAAATGATCAAACAAATGCAGATGTAGTATGGGTCAAAGAATCAGAGTTTAAGAAGGTGGGGATTGATCCAGGCATCCTCAACCCAAGGGTGGATTGATCTTTTTGTTTTGGGGAGGATGGTGCAGGAGCACCTAGGCTAACCTCCATGTTTGTTCATTTTGGCTTGTACTTGACATTAGCCAAGTCAAGATAGGTTAGTTGTTTTTGGACCTTAGTAGGTCTTTGAAATGTAGGCTAAGTGAGTTATTCATTAGGACTAAGGTCACATTAATAGCCATTTTTAGTAGTATTTTCAAATTCTTAGGCTTAGTTGTTAAATGTGAGGTTGGAGTCGTGAATGTGTCCTAAACTCATAATTGAGGACATAGAGATGCCATAGGGCCTTAAATGATCATGTATCCTCAAAATGGAGAGGTTAGAGGTCCTAAAATGTAGGGAGAATGCATAATTGAAAAGATGCCAAAAGTTGCTAAATTGTTGTCATGACAACATTTGCAATAATTGCAAATGTTGCATGCCACATGGTTACATCAGATTATCCTTAAAAATAGGAGTGGGGAATCGACCGAAAAGGCCCTAGAATGGTGGAAGAAGGAATCTAATAGAGAGAAGGACTCAACTCAAGAAATTAGTTTTTGATTTTGTAACAACTTTGAAGTTGAATATAGCTCTACAATTCTGAGTTTTCAGTAATCCTGAGCATTTCTTTGAAACAATCATATTGAATGGATTGATTGCTTGAATCTAATGGGTTTTCTATGTTCTTAGGATAGTTATAAGCACTTTTCATTTAGTGAGTTAGTTTATTAGAGGTAGTATACAGTCGTAGCTAAATTGTTTTGTAACTAGAGAGTCCACTGGTCCTATCCTGACCAGTCAGTCAAGTCATGGCTCCCCCATGAAATCTAACTATGAGAAACACCTAAGGGTAGATGGAAATGTTAGGGTAGTTAGTAGTGTACATAAGTGTAGAGTTAGGATTCTTAAAAGTGCAATTTTCTATTTTTAGATCCAAGCCCTAGGCGAGCATGCACTGTTCGGTTAGTGGTTTGGAGGAGTAACAGTGAGCATTCATATGCAAGGGAAGGAAGTAATGTACAATCTGAGTACATTTATAGTTAGGGTTTTGTGTTAATCTGACATACTGAGTTGGTTGAGTTCATACCAATTAGTGAAGACAAGTTTTGAGCAAGTTTTGCATAAGTGTTGCAGATTGTCCTAGATTTTAGGCCTATTAGCCCTATAAGACCTAGTTTATAGGAACCCCATGTATGGATGACTTAGGGGTTTGAGAATTAAAAAATCCTTTGTGAAATGGAAAAGGGTATCTGGATATGGTCTTAGAATTTTGAGTTCTTTAGAAAAATTTTGCAAGAAGTGAAAAAAACACACTGTCAAGCGTTACAAGGAGATAAGCCTAATTAGGCATCTTGAAGACACAAACTTGGACTCGACTGAAAATGGGAAGGAGATCCCTCAAGATGGATTCAAAATTGATAAAATTCAATTCCTACATGGTGTTGGACACCTCTACAAGTGATTCATGAATTTTAGTGTCGAAATTGACACTTAGACTCTTATAAGTGTAAGTAGGAAAAGTGGAGATTTGAACTAACTAAGGGTGTTAGTCTTTCAAGGTGAAGCACATGACTGGAGAACTCTTAGAGAAGATTTGAAATTGGACTTATTTAATCATCTAAGCCAATTCAATACCTAGAGGAGATTAGGTTCCTAGAAGAGACAAGCTAGGTCTCTTATTTGTAGTGCTAGCAAGCCTTGGAACACTTACATCACAAACTCACTGAGGAGAATGACCCATTTTTCTATCCTGCCAGTTAAATTTTCTTTACTAAAAAGATATTTCAATGGATCTATGTTTGCAACCAGCTTTGTAGAATGAGATAACATTTAATGTCTCATTTTTTGAGATGCAAATACAACCATGAGACAAGTTTTCTCTATCACTGAATAATTCATCTCATACGAGACCAAGTTTCTAGTGATGTATTAGATGGCTCACTCTTTCTTGTTTTCATTTTATTGTGTTAGGAGTTCCCCCAGTGATGTTGCTATGGCAGAGATATACAGGATCTGTTAGGGATTTTTCTTGTAGGTTCTTAATACAGTGTGAATGCTTGCTCTTTATACTTCCAATTTAACTCATGCAAGAGAAATCCTAATTGATGAGGACTAGTTCCTCCTACTTTGAGATCCACAGGCTTAGGTGGGTGTACCTTCAAATGATTACTGATCCTCAGTATCTATTATAGTGGATTAGGATTTTCACTAACTATCTAGTTGTATCTTACTGTATCAATTGATGAAACACCTTTCCGATGACAATGATTAACTAAATACAGAGAATTATAATCCATATTATGATCTTGACAATAACTACCAGTGAGATAAGGATTCTCATCCTTCTTCCTTTTGGAGTTCTCTAAACTTAGGAGGGCTAACCTAGTGATTCTCTCTTGAAGGAATCAACAAATTAAACTGTATTCTCAATACAATTTCTTAAACATATATATTTTCTTTGTAACTAAAGTATAAATGATTGATTTTCTTTAATATTGGATGATGATTAACTGCTTGCCAAACCTTAAACCAGTGCCTAATTCTTGGGCAAAGATTCAATATTGAATATAAATCCACAATAAAATGATTAATATAAACACCTGCAATTTAGATAGAATGCCTTATAGACTACCCTCTCACTCCCACACCACTATTATCAGATCCTTAAACCAATGCTCAACTCTCTAGAATCACCTATAAAAATTACTCCTTCCTTGAAATAACTCACAAGAAATGGCACAATCACCTTATGACTGGTATATCTAAAATGCCTTGAAGATTAAATATACAAGAGTTTGAACATAAATATAAAGAGACAACACAAGATATAGAATAGAAATTGCAATGTATTTTATTAATATTGTTACTGCTTTAAATACATTCAATAGACAATAAGCCAAAAAATCAGACAAAATTGAGTAGTCTACCTTGCAATTATATTTCACCTCTCATCCTCCTTACAAAAATGATACAACTTGCTATATATAGTTTCTAAACCATCTTTAAATCCTTAAAGACTAAGGATGAAACAAGCTACGGATGGTTTTATACCTAAACCTAAAAGATAGAAGAAGACAAAATAGAAATAGACTCCAAGCGGTGGAAGGACAAAATAGGAATACAGTCAAATTTGATCTTGAAATCTCTTCATAGCTGGCACCTATGTCTGAAGATATTCTGGATAGCCCCCAATAGCTATATTGTGATATTTAGTGACTGCCATTACAGGCTAACATACACTAATATTTGTGATATTTAGTGACCGCCATTACAGGCTAACATACACTAATATTTCTGATGACTAACCTCCCTGTGCTCAAAGATAAGGTGCCAGGTGTCCTTCTACTCTTCATCCATTATGTCTAGGTCAGTTGTCGCAGGTTTCTTTTTCTTGGGCTTTGTGAGAACATCCCATTCTTCTTCCTCTATAGGCCAATTAAAGCTCTGAATGCTTTCTAATTGTGCCTTTTGCATTTCCCATCTTACATTTGTTATGCTCTTAACATCTATCACAAACTTGTTGAAGTCTCTCTCGGCCTTAAATGCCTCATCTAAGGTTCTATTGAACCTTTCCATATCCAATTCATTGTTGTCAGAAATAAATGCCTCTTTACTAGGCAGTAATGAATCAAATTCATTTCTCCATATCTCCACTGCTTTAATTTGATCATCCTCTAACATTATGGAAGGAATAAAATTATTATAATCAGATCCAAACATGTTAAGTCTGGCCTCTATCTAATTTTCCTTGCCCTTAAAGAAGGATAAGGTTACCCCAATTTGCTCAATCTCTTCACCTACTTGTGTTACTATTTCTAGTAGGTCTGCCCTAAGTGGCTACAAGGCTACTAATCTCTCAAATAAATTGGTCCTAACTTACCAAGTCCCAAAATAGGGGTTCAATGTTGAAATAAAATTAATCACCTTTATCTGTAGGTCGGGAAACTTGTTGTAGGCAGTTGTTAGTAATAACTGAGAGGGAGGGAGAATTAGTAGCCTCAAAAATTAATCCTTAAATCAACCCTTCAAACTTAGTACCACAAATTTATACCTCTATTTATCTTTAGTCTTGTAAGATGAATGCCTTGAAATACTTATATCAAATTACTACTTGTCGGAATACTTTGTAAAACCTTCTTTTGTACATTTACCGATAAGTGGTCTTTCTATTTTACTGAAACACGGTAAATAACTAGTGTATACCAATCAATCCAAACTTACTTAAGTGAAATGAAAAACAATAAATTAATGACTCATAGACACATTAACACATGGATTTTTAATGTGGAAACCATGTTAAGGGAAAAACCACTGGGACCGGTACCCCAAATTTTCACTCTTCTGAAGTGAGCTCGGTTAAGAGCCAACCCTATTAAAGGTTACAAACGTGTTGTTAGGTGTGACCTTGTTAGAGGATTTAAATAGATAGT
The DNA here is from genome assembly GCA_018584345.1 of Thuja plicata. Taxonomy (NCBI): domain Eukaryota; kingdom Viridiplantae; phylum Streptophyta; class Pinopsida; order Cupressales; family Cupressaceae; genus Thuja; species Thuja plicata. The sequence continues at coordinate 94,876 of MU227338.1, read as the reverse complement.
TTGTCACTTAGTATCTGGCATCTAATGCTACCATCCTTGATCAAACACTCACTTGGCCTATCAATAGGTATCGGGCATATCCAATGCTACTTTGTATGATCAAACATTTTGATACTCCTTGGGATGTATCTCAATTAGAAAAGACTTTTAAGTCCTGCTCGGTTAAGAGGCTTGATGCTTCAGTGGTTAAACTAAAATAGTAAATTGATTTGTTCACATATACAACTTGAATTGCATATTTTCATATCTATTGTAAGTACATTACCTTTCTGATCAATGTTATCAATTTAATACCTTTGCTCCACACTGTTTTGCTCTATGATGTTGTATCACTATTCATCGGTGTCCACAGAATTTAGCTCTTTCCTCAGCTTGATTGATCAGGTCTGAATGAAGACTTTCTTCTCCTTTAGAATCTTTTCAACATCTATTCTCTTGTCACTCCCCTCATTCACAATGAATAAGCTTGTCTCTTACATAGACATGATTTCACCATTTCTTGGCTTTCTTGATCTTGGCATGATCCACAATTCTCACCAATTAGATTTAAATAAAAACTCTAGTTTTATCTCATAGAGATCTTCTTGCAAACTGGACAAAGTAGCTTTAAATAATTTACTTATCTCCGGCTTTATCTTGTCAATTAAAACAATGATAAGTATTAGTTAAGTCTATTTTTAGCTCTTGACAGCTAAGCATTTTGTCATTTCTAAACTCTCTATTCTGTCAGTCAATACTTTATTTAGTCATTGATGATAACTGACTGTTCCATCGGTGTGACTTCAGTTGTCTTCGGGATCTCCATCCGTCAGGTTACATTGTGCTTTGCTCATCGGGAAACACTGTGAATTTGCTCGTCAGGTAATGTTGTGACTTTGCTCATCGGTAATGCTGTGCATTTTCTCATCGGGTAACATTGTAACTTTTCTCTTGTTGATTTACTCTGACCGTCGGTGTGCACTCCATTGGTGTAAACAGCCACTTTGTGAATACTTGACTTATATGCATTACTGATAGCATAGCCTTTAATTCATCGGTTCTTTGAATTCTTTAGCAATATTTCTATGACCATATAGATTATATCAGGTTGACATCAATGACAATACAATACATTAACTAATTTAATGTCTTGCATAAACTTTCTATGACTTGGTGATCATCAACTTAACATCTTCAAACATTCAATCAGTTATAGTTCATCAATCTCTCGCTTTGGCATTGATGGCAACACACTACATTATCACACTATATTATCACTAATACAATATGAAATATAACAATTGAAGTTCATCAAACTACCACTCTTATGTACTATAACTGATACAAATATCTGGTCCTCGGTAAGCTTATGAGAGCTTAGATTTGATTCTTGCATCTTTCTCTCTATCTTCAATCTCTTCACTAGATAGATGTAGAATCTTTCTTCCTCTGATGTGATGTGTTCTTTTCCTGTGTCAAACTCTCTCCCTTTCACTGTTCTCTTTTATTTTGATGTCTCTTCTCAGTAATTCTCTCCCTTTGTATGTACTCTCCCTTTCTGGTTACATCTCTCCCTTTGGATAATGTGATGGATATAATCTCTCCTTGATGTGATAATGGACATAATCTCTCCCTTTGACAACAATTCCAAACAAATATTTGACATTAATTCCAAACAATCCTTTCTATCCATAATATACTCCTTGAATTTCCCAATCCATTAGCAATACAACACTTCTGGTGCTCAGAGTAGATAAGTACCTTGTTGTGTATAGATTTATCTTTGAATTCCATCTCTTTTCTTGCATCAACATGAATGATATTCTAATAATATGTAGGCTGATGCAGCCTTCTATTCATCTTACTAACCAGTAGACAAGGGTCTGACCCCTAGTCTTTTTCTTAAGTACTTGAATGCATCCTTGGGCAGTGGCTTGGTGAAGATATCAGCTAATTGTTCCTTTGATTGAACATACTCAAGTATCACCTCCTTTTCTTGAACTTACTCTCTCAAATAATGATACTTGATAGCAATATGCTTTGTCTTAGCATGCATGACTAGATTCTTGGAAATGTTTATTGCACTGGTATTATCACAATAGATAATTACCGGTTCAATAATTTTCATATGCATACCTTCTAGTAATTGTTTGATCCATGCAATATTTGAGCAGTTTGCAACAGTAGCAACATACTCTATTTTTGTAGCAGACTGAGAGATGCATCCTTCCTTCTTACTGATCCATGTGATGATTCTGTCACCCATAAAGAATGCTCCTCTAGTTGTGCTCTTTTGGTCATCAATATTTCTATCCCAATCAGCGTCGGTAAAGACCTTAAGTTCAAATTTGCATTCTCTTCTATACCATAAGCCATATTCCTTGGTATTCTTTAGATATCTTAGGATTCTTTTCACTACAATCATATGTGATTCCCTGGGATTAGCAGAAAATCTTACAACTATTTCTACTGCATGTGCAATATATGGTCTAGTATGTACAACATACATGAGTTTTCCAATCATCGATCTGTACAAATTATTATTTACCTTAGGTGACTTGTCCTCCTTTGTCAACTTACATCCAGTTGCCATCAGTGTTTCAACTGGCTTGGTATCTTCCATCTTGAATATTTTTAGCACTTCTTTGATGTATTTTGATTGTATAATGAAAATACCTTCATCTTGTTGCATGATCTGTAGACCAAGAAAGAACTTGATCTCTCCAAACATAGACATCTCAAAATCTTTTCTCATTTCATTTGCAAATGATTTGCATTGCATATCATTGCCTCCAAATATGATGTCATCAACAAATATCTCAGCAATCAAAATGTTAGCATCAATATCCTCCTTCAAATAAAGATTATTGTTTTCACTAGTTCTTATAAATCCAATACTTATGAGATAGGAATGAAGTCTTTCATACCAGGCTCAGGGTGCTTTTTTTAATCCATACAAGGATTTTTGTATTCTACATACCATGTTCCTCTTGTCTAGATCAACAAACCCTTCTCGTTGTTCATTGTATACCTCTTCTTCAAGTATTCCATTTAGAAATGCAGATTTGACATCCATTTGGTATACCTTGAATCCTTTACATGCATCATAATAAATCAATATTGTCACTCCTTCTAGCCTAGAAACGGTTGCAAAGGTTTCTCCATAGTCAATCCCTTGTTCTTGTGCATACCCCTTGCATACTAGTCTTGCTTTGTTTCTGGTGACTTCTCCATTCTCATTCAGTTTATTCCAGAATATCCATTTTGTACCGATGATATTCTTGTCATCTCATCTTGGTACAAGTTCCCGTGTCTTTTTTTTCTTAATCTCCTCATTCATAGAACTAATCCATTCATCACTATCAAGTGCAGCATTAACATATTTTGGCTCAAAATCACAAATTAGACATCTTGTGCTTAGAGACTTACTTCTGGTTCTCATACCAGCCTTTTTGTCTCCTATGTTCTGGTTCTATGGATGGTTCCTTTTGACATATCTAGCAAGTACAAGTTCAATTCTTTTTCTATCATCTTGATCATCATTTTGTCCTTCATTGTGATCTCTATCACTTGGTACATCATCTTGAGCAATATCCTAATTTTTGGTATTTGCAACCTGATGCTCGGGTGCAATAATTTGTTGCTCGGGAGCTATACATTGTTTCTCAGGTAGAGTGTTAGGTTCTTCATTGTAAACAAAATTGTTGTAGTCCTATGGTTTTTTTGTGCTTTCCTTTTCATTCTTCTCTGCAAATTCATCTATTTTTACATTTGCACTTTCAACAATTTTGTTAGAGGCTTTATTGAGACATTTATAAGCTTTGCTCTTGGTGAAATACCCTAGAAAGATTCCTTCATCACTTTTGGAGTCAAGTTTTCCATTTCTATCATATTTTAAGATATAACATTGACTACCAAAAAATTTTAAGTAACTTACATTGGGTGTGTAACCATACCATAGCTCATAGGGTGTCTTCTTGGTGTCTTCAATTGTACTTTGTTCAATGTGTAATCAACAGTACTGACATCTTCCCTCCAGAAGATTTTGGTGATGCATTTCTCTATCATCAGTGTCCTTGCACAATCAACAATGGATTTGTTCCTTCTTTCAGCAATTCCATTTTGTTGTGGTGTTCTTGGTGCAGAGACCTATCTTTTGATTTCATGCTCATGTTACAAAATTTAGTGAATTCATTTGAAACAAATTCCCCTCCTCTATCTAATCTTAAGCATTTCAGTTCCTTACCACTTTGTTTTTCTACCATTGCTTTGTACCATTTAAACATCTTGAATGCTTCAAATTTATCTTTTAGAAACATTACTGTCATCATTCTAGAGTAATCATCAACAAAGAGAATAAAATATCTATCACCATAATAATTCTTTGTCCGCATGGGTCCACATAGATCAGTATGGACTAATTCTAGAATGGCATCATATGTATGGGTTTTTCTTTTGAAACTAGACTTTGTCATTTTACCTTTTTGATAATTTTTCCACATGATATTGTCTGGCTTAATCATCATTGGTAAGCCTCTTACATTTCTCTTTCTTCTTATCTTTATCGTGTTGTCAAAGTTTACATGACACAATATTTTGTGCCCCAACCATATATCTTCGTTTCTAGCCATTAAGAAAGTGGTGTCAGTATCATTCAGATAGAATAAGTTGTCTTTTGTCTACTCACCAGTACCAATCAGACTTCCTAATTTATTGAAGATCTTTGCCTTCTTATTTTCAAATGCTACTCTGTGACCCGAATTATTCAACTAAGAACCACTCAATAGATTATAATTCAATCCTTTCACCCAATAAGAATTTTCACATTTTATCAATTTATTCAACATTATAGTTCCTTTACCTTCAAGTGGACAAGGTGTATCATTACCCATTCTTACTGAACCACCATTATAATATTCAAAATTCTCAAATTTTTGTTTGTCACCGGTCATATGGTGAGTGCAACCACTATCTATGATCCAGACATCATTTTTGCTAACTTTAGATATGAGTGCAGTTTCTACATACCTTTCTTCATCATCATCTGAATGATCTTTTACTACCACAAACACCATCTCGATATCTTCATCAGATTCGGTGTCAGTATCTTCATCTTTTCATTTAGCTAGGTAACTAGCCTTCTTTTCTTTGACCTTGTAGTCTCAGGTATCTCTTCTTTCTGATTGTCGGTTGCTTCTGTAATCTCAGTTATCACCTCTATCATACTTCTTTTCAAATGACCTGTCATTACTTATGTCATTTTTTCTTCTGTTAGGACATCTTGTAGTAAAGTGTCCAATTTATTTACAGTAAAAAATATAGGTGGTAATTTACCTTTGTATTTACCTTGGCCTCTCTACATTCTTCTTTCCATAAGTGCTTCAATTTCATCAAGATCTTCTTCACTTTCACTATCACTATATTTTCTCATCGTATGTTTATGACTTGATTTACTTATTCTCAAAGAAGATTTTAATGCAGAATCTATGTTTGGTAATACACTATTATCAAAATTAATCATCTCAAATGAAATCAGTCTTCCAATCAAACTATGTAGATTAACATTGTTATTTGCTACTGCTCTCATTTCTTGTATGAAAGATACTCTAATAGAATAAGTAGGAAATAAGGTTCTTAGAATTTTACTTACCACTATATCTTCATCTAGTACACCTCCAACTCCTCGAATAGCATTGACTACCTCTTTTATTCTTGTGTTGTATTGTGTGATGTTTTCACCTTCATTCATTCTGAGATCATCAAACTTTCCTCTAAGGCTTTCTGCCTTGGTTCTCAGAACATTTTTATCGCCACCATGTACAAGCTTCAATTTCTCCCACATCTACTTTGCAGTTGTGCATGCTTTGACATCTTCAAATTCAGCATCAGAGAGTGAGGAAGCAAGCTTTATTATCATGTAGTTGTGCTCATTCTTCTCTCTCATTTGTTCAACTATGAGTGCTCCTATGGAAAACACATATTCAGTATCTAAGTATTGAGTAACATCATTTCAAATACCTGATAAGTGCAGTCTTATCCTGCTTTTCCATAAAACAAAGTTGTCTTTGTTAAACTTGGGCACATCTCATATGTTCATCTTGTGATCTTTAGCTTAGGTCTTGAAACCTTCCTTATAAGCACACAAGCTCTGATACCAATTGTTAGTAATAACTGAGAGGGGGGGTGAATCAGTGGCCTCAAAAATTAATCCTTAAATCAACCCTTCAAACTTAGTGCCACAAATTTATACCTCTAGTTATCTTTAGTCCTATAAGATGAATGCCTTGAAATATTTATATCAAATTACTACTTGTTGGAATGCTTTGTAAAACCTTCTTTTGTATGTTTACCGATAAGCAGTCTTTCTATTTACTGAAACATAGTAAATAACTAGTGTATACCGATCAATCCAGATTTACTTAAGTGAAATGCAAAACAATAAATTAATGACTCATAGACACATTAACACATGGATTTTTAATGTGGAAACCCTGTTAAGGGAAAAACCACTGGGACTGGTACCCCAAATTTTCACTCTTCTAAAGTGAGCTCGGTTAAGATCCAACCCTGTTAAAGGTTACAAGCACATTGTTAGGTGTGACCTTGTTAGAGGATTTAAATAGATAGTTTTTCACTTATTATCTGGCATCTAATGCTACCATCCTTGATCAAACACTCACTTGGCCTATCAGTAGGTATCAGGCATATCCAATGCTACTTTGTATGATCAAACATTTTAATACTCCTTGGGATATATCTCAATTAGAAAAGACTTTTAAGTCCTGCTCGGTTAAGAGACTTGATGCTTCAGTGGTTAAACTGAAACAGTAAATTGATTTATTCACATATACAACTTGAATTGCAAATTTTCAGATCTATTATAAGTACATTACCTTTCTTATCAATGTTATCAATTTAATACCTTTGCTCCACATTGTTCTTCTTTAGGATGGTCTATTGTTTTGTGGAGCCTTATATTCTGTGTACTCTGGTTCTTTCTGGTTGCTCCTACTAAAATGTGCATCATCTCTTCTACCAATTTTCCCTGACACTCTTCTGTTCATTTCTATGTAAGACTTCTAGGGTTTTTTATCTTTGAGAGCATACCCCATCTTAGAATCAAAAGCATACAGATATGTGGTGAGACATACCTTTTCATCTAGTGTGATCTTCTGGAATAACTTGTGCATGGCTCTTTGGAATCTTGTGTTGAATTCAGTGACATCCTCATTGAAATTTTTCTTTATATTATCCTTCATTTTTTTTGTCACCATATTGATCTTTGAATAAATCTATTAATTCTTCCATAGATGCTACAGATCCATTAGATAATCCTCTAAACCATTCCCTAGCATCTTCTACTAAGGAATGAACAAAGAGTTTCATTAGGACATCTTCATGATTAATATTCAAATCATCTATGATATCTATAAACTTTCTCAAATGTACTTCACAAGAAATAACATTATTTCCTGAAAACTTTGGGATTTTTTTCCCAATATCATTAGGTACTACATTAGGGTAACCAGGAATACCAATAAAAGTAAATTGTTTGTACCTTTATGGATGCAATGGTTTCCTTTGAAATTTATCATCATCGTGGAAAGTGGCAAATTTGGCTTTTGAAGATGTAGTATTTTCAGCACCAGCATAAGAGTATTTAGAAGATTGCAAGAAGTCAATCTTCTTCTTCATCTCCAAGGTGGCAGCCTCTGCTTCTGCCTTTTCCATCATTTTAGCCATAGTTTCTTTCTCCCTTCTTGATTTCTTAAGATCAATGTCTAGTTTAGACATTTTTTCTGTCAAGACTTTCTGAGTTTTTGGTTCATCAACCTCACTTCTAGTAACTTTCTTTTTTCCTTTATCTCTAGAAGCTTGTGAACCAAAATCTGTGTGAGTGACTGGTGTCTCTTGACTTCCATAAACCTTTCAACATTCTTTTCTGCTTGATGTCTTAAAGATATTATAAATTTATCAAAATTTCTTTGATCATGTTTTTTCTTTTTTAAATATTTTTCTCTCTTCTTTTTCTGAATAATGGCCAACTACCTCATTAAGATTCTTTCCTTTTCAGCAATCTCATCAGAAGGAACTTCAGAATCTAAACTGATAGTATCAATCCCTTCTCTCTCACTATAAGTATTGGTAATTTCATATGTTTCTAATCCCAGGTCAGGGGCTTCTTCATACTTTGAGGTGTTCCCCTCATGAATGGATTGGATTGCATCTTTTCTTCTAGTTTTTTCTTCTTCTTTTTTGGAGATGAGTCATCTATATTAGCTTGGTTCTTCTTCTCTCTCCAAGACATTTTATTCCTAGAAGTAGTTGGAATTCTAGTTTCCAACTCTACTTCAGGGTTACCTCTCACTCTTGATCTTGTATTCATATTGACCAGGATGTGTATGACTATTGAATATTACTTTAGCACTGATTATAGAGATTTCTTTTGAGATTCGCCACCCAAAAAAAAGCTAATAAATTACAACCAAATATGAATACTATAAGAGTGACTTAGATAGGAAAACTCAACTCTGAACTGAATTAACTTTTAAAATACCAGAGATTTCTTGAAACGTTCTTACAATAATTTTACTTCTCTATCCCAAGTAGAGTCATTAATTTGTTAGGGATTTTTCTTGCAGGTTCTTAATACAGTGTGAATGCTTGCTCTTTATATTTCCAATTTAACTCATGCAAGATAAATCATAATTGATGAGGACTAGTTCCTCCTACTTTGAGATCCACGGACTTAGGCGAGTGTACCTTCAAATGATTACTGATCCTCGGTATCTATTATAGTGTTTTAGGATTTTCACTAACTAGCTAGTTGTATTTTACTGTATCAATTGATGAAACACCTTGCAGATGACAATGATTAACTGCATACAGAGCATTATAAGCCAAGTTATGATCTTGACAATAACAACTACCAGTGAGATAAGGATTCTCATCCTTCTTCCTTTTGGATTTCTCTAAACTTAGGAGGGCTAACCTAGTGATTCTCTCTTGAAGGAATCAACAAACTGAACTGTATTCTCAATAAAATTGCTTAAACATATATATTTTCTTTATAAATGAAGTATAAATGATTGATTTTCTTTAATATTGGATGATGATTAACTACTTGCCAAACCTTAAACCAGTGCCTAATTCTTGGGCAAAGAGTCAATATTGAATATAAATCCACAATAAAATTGATGAGCCTCTTTAAAGGCTATCTTTTCAAATGCTTTTTATTTTCTTTCCAACAGTTTACTTGGAGAATAGATACTTAAAAATATGGTTTTATATGTATATTTTGTATATGTAAGGACATAAGTAGTATAATGGATAAAAAGGGAACATAGTATATTTACTTGGAACTGATGGATAAAAAGATAAGATGCAGTAGTTATATGCTAATAAATGATCCTATTTCCTCTGCTATGTTTGTGGGTAGTTTCCTTCCTATAGCCATGTGTCTTGCAAGAGTATCAATTGGAAGCTAACACTTCTTTCCTAATATTAATGATGAAAATATGTATGTCTCAGAGGTTGTGTGTATGCATTAATCATGTTACAGGGATCATTCATGGTGAATTAAAGATCCGCATCGTGATGCTGAAGAAGTCAAAATCCATCTGTTGCTGCAAAGATGCCATCATGTCAAAGAGGTCGAGCAAGCGGTTGAAGTAATTTAAGACATTGTTGCAAGATCTTCGCAGGAAGAACAAGTCAATTTAGTTCCCTATTAAAGACAATGCGTGGATCTAGAGGCACCATGTACTATATTATGGGAAGACTTATTCTCTATGGCTGATATTTCTGTTATGAAGCATTATGTATCTGTAATGATCCTCATTAATGGAGTGATCTTAGATTTAGGGAGTAGTTTTAGATTTCCTTTAAATAAGACAACTTTTGTAACTCTTTGGTAGTCGAGTTAGTATTTATTTTCTGAATAGAAGCTGATACAATTGTAATACCATTTTATTTTATCCAAGTGTATTTTCCATGAATGAATAGAATGCACAAGTCGAGTTCAATTATGTTATCTTGATTGTGTTTCTATTCACTCATCCAAGGGGGACCACTTGGTGAGTGAATTTCCTTGTTAGAGTAGAAATCATTTCCATGCTTTTAGAGAAGTAAAATAGAACTATGTTGTTCCTACAACCATTAGTAACAGAACTAGTAGACTGTTCCTACAGCATAGGCGGGTAGAGCAGTTCCTATCTGTAATTACTATTTTCCTAGAGTAAGAGCATTTATTTGAGTTAGCATAGATTTCCTAAAGCTTAATGCATTTCAATTTCATAGGTTTATCCATGAGAATCAATGGATTTTGAAGCATATACTTTGCAGATGCCATTCCAATTTTACATCCCTGGTCGATAATTAAATGAGACTGAATAATCTAATTAGCAACCATTTAGGGTGTCCGATCCTGAAATAAGCAGTCTAATGCTATAGGTTTCTAAGACAATTATTTAGCCAAGAAAAATGATTAATGTAAACACATACAATTTAGATAGAATGACTAATAGACTACCCTCTCACTCCCATGCCCCTATTATCAGATCCTTAAACCAATGCTCAACTCTCTGGAATCACCTGTAAAAATTACTCCTTCCTTCAAAGAACTCACAAGAAATTGCACGATCACCTTATGACTGGTATATCTAAAATGCTTTGCAGATTAAATATCCAAGAGTTTGAACATAAATATAAAGAGACAACACAAGATATAGAATAGAAATTACAATATATTTTATTAATATTGTTACTGCTTCAAATACATTCAATAGACAATAAGCCAAAAACTCAGACAAAATTGAGTAGTCTGCCTTACAATTATATTTCACCTCTCATTATCCTTACAAAAATGATACAAATTTCTATATATAGTGTCTAAACCATCTTAAAATTATTAAAGACTAAGGATGAAACAAGCTATAGATGGTTTTAGACCTAAACCTAAAAGATATAAGAAGACAAAATAGAAATAGACTCCAAGCAATGGAAGGAAAAAATAGGAATATAGTCAAATTGTATCTTGCAATCTCTTGATAGCTGGCACCTCTGTCTGAAGATATTCTGGATAGCCTCCAATAGTTATTGCAAGATTTAGTGACCTCCATTATAGGCTAACATACACTAATCTTTCAGATGACTAACCTCACTGTGCTCAAAGATCAGGTGCCAGGTGTCCTTCTACTCTTCATCCATTATGTCTAGGTCAGTTGTCATAGGTTTCTTTTTATTGGGATTTGTGAGAACATCCCATGCTGTAACATCTTCCTCTGCAAGCCAATTAAAGCTCTGAATGCTTTCTAATTGTGCCTTTTTCCTTTCCCATATTGCATCTATTATGTTCTTAACACCTGTCACAAACTTGTTGAAGTTTGTCTCAGCCTTAAATGCCTCATCTAAGGTTCTATTGAACCTTTCCATATCCAATTCATTGTTGTCAGAAATTAATGTCTCTTTACTACGCAGTAATGAATCAAATTCATTTCTCCATATCTCCACTGCTTTAATTTGATCATCCTCTGACCTTATGGAAGGAATAAACTTATTATAATCATATCCAAACATGTTAAATTTGGCCTCTATCTGATTTTCCTTTCCCTTAAAGAAGGACAAGGTTACCCCAATTTCTTAATCTCTTCACCTACTTGTCTTACTATTTCTGGTAGGTCTACCCTAAGTGGCTGCAGGGTTTCTAATCTCTCAAATAAATTGGTCCTAACTGACCAAGTCCCAAAATAGGGGTTCAATGTTGAAATAAAATTAATCACCTCTATCTGTAGGTCAGGCAACTTGTTGTAGGCAGTATGCACAAGATTAGCTTTATCTTTTAAAATGTCAATCCTATGTTGCAAAATATTCAAAAAGGCTTCCAAAGCCACATCAATCTGAGCACTATCATTTTTCTCTGTTTCCTTTTGTTTTGTTTCCACCAGGGCATCTGTAAATTTTTTTTCTCAGCAGGAACAGGTTCAGGCATCTCTTATAGTTTCTGATTTATCTCTGCTACTAGATTTTCTAGTGCTTTTATCTTTAACAAGCCCAGTTCTCTATCTTTCACAACAAAACTTGCTTCATCAAATAGATTTTAATATCTATTTGACATTTGCACAGATTTTGCTTCATTTAAATGAGCGAAGTGAGTTAAGGCTTGTGAAATCTCTAAACCTCTCGTATTGTGAACAGACCAAATGATTTTTTCCCCTTCCATCTTCTCTTGTACACTTATCAATGATGGCTTCTGGTTTTTGGGAGCTAGTGCCCACATAGCTAAGGTTTGGGACTATGCATTATAACCACATCCTTTAATCATCTCCCCTACCTGTCTCTGTTGAAAATTTGATATTTGTTGCCTTCTTATTTGATCTATGATGAAGGTTGAAGCTAGGTACCACCCTTCTACAAGTAACATGCCCCTAGACTTTACCAACTATCTAGCCTCATCTGGGGTCATGTTCTTTTATTCTAGATCATATTATTGAAGATCCTGCAAGGCTTCACTTGTTACTGCTTCTCCTCCCCAATTGTAGTTGTGCTCCCACTTGCTGTTGTTTAGCCCAAATAAGAAAATCCTTGAATTCTTTAGTTTTTATGAATTCGTCATATTTCAATAATTCCTCTTGTTGTAGCTCCCTTTCATCTTGACATAACAAGAGAGGCATTTCAACAATTTCATCAGTGTCCTCTCTTTTATTCTTTCCTTCTCTTATGATCTTCCTTAATTGATGATCATAGGCTCTTGTCCCAATGAATAGTTCACTCACTTTATCCTTTTTCCTCTTTTTTTCCTTGACATCAAAAGGCTCCCCTTCTTCCACCCTTTGTTTCTTCCTGGGAGGTTCAACCACTACCTCAGCCTCTTGTCCTTGAGTTAGGTCAATTATGTTTTCCTCAGTCTAAAGTGGTTGATCCATTGGTGGAGGGATGTGTACTGAGTAACTGCTATCACTATATTCTTAGGAAGACTGTTTATTAGGACCTCTATCCTTATCCTCTATTTGTTCTTCTAATTGGCCGCACATTGTTCCATAGGATTCAATCATCTTATCATGTCTCTGTAAATAAAACATACCAGGGAAATAACCCCCAAATGGGATCCCTTTCTTCTTAAGTTTTTTCTCTAAATCCATAACTCTTGGAACTTTTTTGTCCTACTTGCAATTTCATCCTCTTCTAGGATGTTCCTGATAAGGTCTTCCTCTTCACATTGCTGACGTTCTTTAGTAATTGGAATAGATGGTGTTAAGAGTTTCTTGGCATCTTTTATGAAACCCTCTATATCAATGTACCTATACAGGGCTACATTAGTTTTGTAATGTCTCAGCCATCCATTCACAACATCATAGGCCCTCTTACCAATTATAAAATAAGAAATAATAAACTGTCGAGGTGTGAATGTTCCTTTTTTATGTGAAGCCAAATGCTCCCTATCAATCAACATGAGCTGCCATAAGAATTCCATGACATTAATCCTTGGTGGAACCCTGTATGGTAGAATGTGTGGTGGTTGGGAGAAACCATTAACTCTAATCAGAGTGAAATTATTATGGTAATATAAGTATCCCCAGTTGTGGTCTCCATTCTATTTATTAACAAATTTTCAGGTTCTCAGAAGTTGTAATACCTTAATTGGTAGCCTAGTCATATTGACTCCCAAACTGCTTAACAATGGATATACCATCTAGTTCTTGAAAGCATAGAACTCATTCTCCCTGGATTTGTAATTCCATACCCTCAACCAAAGTTGTATAGGGTTGGCTTGAACATGATAAAATATTTTAGGTCTCAAATTGGGTTGGTCCATGCTGTTTAAATTATAGAACAAAATCAAATGCATTAGCAATTAATACTATAGGAATTTAGGGCTTCCTTACTTCTTTTGAATTTCCACAAACCCCTGATGCATCTTATCAATTGCATACTGGATGTAATCATAATTTGTGCTGACATAGGGACTTTGCAAGTCCAAAATTATCATTAGCATATCAAAAGATACTCTTTCTCTTCCACTATCAACCCCTAAAACTCTACACAGGGCATAGGAAATGTACATCATGTAAAATGCCAAGTCCTTGTAGAAATAGGGTGCATTGTCACTAGGAAGAGGTGCTATATAGTTTTTGGTTCCTTTTGGTACATGGGCTTGAATCAATTTGGCTACAATACTGGTCTCCCTTGTATATCTAGAAGCTAAGGCTTTCAGGTTTATTTCTGTCGTGCAGGGGTTGTATATATTGAATGCTTTCATAAACAATGCCCTATCAAGAGTTACTAGGATTGTACCATCATCCTTTTTTTATGGTCTTTGAAATGGTTTCATACCTACTAGCTAGTTCCAATAACAAATCCACATCCACAAAGACATCAGGAACTATTAATTTTGCTAACCCTGACGTCCAAGGGTTTGGCACAGGAACATGAACATCACTATTTTTATGAAAATAGTTAAATAAATGATATCATGAACAGTCATGGTTCTTAGCATCTCTAATGTAAGTCATATTGTCACCAAGGTATTTTTATTTACATTTTTCCTTGATTGGATCCTGAAATGAGAGCTGTGAACTCCTCTGAGTAGTTTCTCTTACCCTTCAGATCATCATCACCATCTCCACTCTTCCCTCTAGTTGAATCCACGCTCACTTCTCTATTCAGCTTGTATGTTCTGAATTGCAACACTACTAATCAAATCTCTTTCCTCACTCTTAAAATCTAGAAAACTAAGTTCTCTTGAAAGCACTGATCACTTATGCAAATTCGCTCTGAAATCTAAGAATCTGGTAAAATAGAATGAACAATAGTAATGCTTATTTATTCAGATAAATCAATGCACAAATCTTATTTCAAAATAATGAAGTTGCAATTCAGTCACTTCTATCATTACTTCTACGTGTTGTGATATCAATTTCTCCTTCTAGCTGTGGCATTTGAAACTGACAAGTGATCAGTTTTGAATGAGTTTTTTTTTCATTTAAAACCTTATTATATTCGAAACAGGATCAATATCTTATATGATTGGATCATTTACCACAACTCAGCAAATATTTAAACATGTTGTCACAATCTTTATGTTCTAATTGGTTGATGACTATACAACATGGTGCGGGAGAAAACCTTATACTTTACCTTGCTCATACTCTAGTTTCCTTCAGCGACTACGCGACTGTATGATCTCCTTGTTGCTGAGAGTTAGCTTTAACTTGAGTTTTGTTCTAAGATTTTATGATCACCATTCAATCAAGACTTTGATCTATGGTTACCTCTTAATCACTGATTGAATTCACTTAACTCATGTTTCTTTTGAGACTCCACGACTGAGGCTTAAAATAACTCTTGTTTAACCTTTTTGGTTTCTTTAGAGACTTTGTGATTGTGCAAATTCAAAGTCACTGAAATATTTTATTGACCTTGATTTTCAATTGAGATTACGCAACCATCACTAGATCTTCTTTCAATCAGGTGGTTCATGTGAAATCTCACATCCATATTGTACTTTCTGTATTTGATCTGAGACTTTGCGACTACCTTTAGATCATCTTTTAATCCAACAGTTTGCATGTAATCTCATTAGATTTATCTTTAATTGTAGTTCATTCTAAGAGTTCAGGACTAAAGATATCTCCAAGTCACAAAATAAATTTCTCAAAATTGGGTTTGCATTGAGACTTTACGTTGACCACAGGTCTCTGATATGATTTAGACACATGTCCATATCTGCATCTTTATCTCTGAATTGCTAAGATTTATCTAACTTGTTGACTTTTATCAGAGACTAAACGTTGGCCTTAGGATCTTTCTTCTTTTATGGTTCAGATCTTCTTTGATGCAACTTCAACTGAGCTTTTACTCAACCATTTATTAACCATAGTTATTATTAAGACTTCACAACTAACTGAATCTCGTTGTTGTTGAACAAATTATCTAACTAAAGGTTTACTTCAAGATTGAATGCCAGCCTTTAGATCTTCCTTTAATCTAATGGCAGTCACTATATCTCATATCTTTTAACTTAACCCTTTTTTCATTAGAGATCTCGCGACTAGATACATTTAAATCATCTCTTAACCTTATTAAACTTGTGAGACAGTGCGACTGAAGAAAATAATAGTCACTTTATGAATTATTAACTAAGGAGTTTACTTTTAGACTTCACGCCCATTGCTAGATCATCTCTTAAATCAATGGCCATCGTTGAATCTCATGAAGTTTTACTTAACTCTTATTTCCTTTCATGACCATGCAACTGCATAAAACTTTTAACCCATCTTTAACTTTGATCTGCTTATGAGACTACGCAACTGTGCAAATTCAAATTCACCATAGGATTCTTTAACTCTGTGGTTTCAAATGAGATTTTGTGTGAACCACGGGATCTCCATCTGAATCAATGATTAGTGTTAAGTCTCCTTATCATTGAAAGCATATTCTTTTCTTATGGAGATAATGCGACCAAGCATTTCACTGAGTCTCGAAAGAAAGTGGAATATTCTTTGAGCTTAAAGAGACATCATGACATAACATTGAAACATGAAAATAGACACATGACTTAATTGATTTGGATTTTCTAAAAAAGTAACAGAGTTCATTAGAAGTGATTTTGAAGAACTAGGGTTTTCTCTTGGATATAAATGAAAACTGACCTGGGACTTAGGGTTTTACACACTTCACTGAATTTTAAAGCTTGAAGATCATCATTTGCAGAGGGATTTTGATATCACTTGATAGGAATAGGACATTCTAAGAAAGAAAATTGATTTGGAACTCAAAAATTTTAATAGAAAGTATCAAAACTGGAAATACAACCAACAGGATCAATGGTTTTCCAGGTGTAGGGGGCATCAATACTGACGGGTTAGTCAAGTATGCTTTGATCTGATCAAATTTATTTTTACTGTCTTCATCCCAATGATATGTGATACCCTTACATAGAGTTTTGTTGAATAGTTGTGACTTGTCTGCCAATTTTAAGATAAATCTCCTGATAGACTGAATTCTCCCTTGGAGTGTCCTCATCTGACTAATCTTCTTAGGTGGAAACATCTCTAAGATTTCATGTACCTTTATAGGGTGTACCTCAATTCCTTTCGCTAAGACAATATATCCCAATAATTTTTGAGAGGTTACACTGAATGCACACTTCTTTGGGTTTAGTCTAAGTTTGAATTGTTCCATTCTATCGATAATTTTTCCCAAGTCTTGTAAGTGTGTGGATGTTTCCATGGTTGTGACAAGTGTATCATTCACATAATCTTCCATATTTTTATGCATCATGTCATGAAAGATTATCATGACAGTCCGTTGATAACTAGCACCTATATTTTTAGTCCAAAGGGCATAACATTCCAGTAGAAGGTACCCCAAGCACATGTGAATGCATTCTTTTCTTGATCTTCCAGAGCAATTTTGATTTAATTATATCTAGAGAAACCATCCATGAGAGAGTGTATTTTGTACTCATCTATCATATCCACAATCATATCAATGTTTGGAAAATTAAATTCATCCTTTGATAAGTAGCACCTATATTTTTAGTCCAAAGGGCATAACATTCCAGTAGAAGGTACCCCAAGCACATGTGAATGCAGTCTTTTCTTGATCTTCCAGAGCAATTTTGATTTAATTATATCTAGAGAAACCATCCATGAGAGAGTGTATTTTGTACCCATCTATCATATCCACAATCATATCAATGTTTGGAAAAGTAAATTCATCCTTTGGACAAGCCTTGTTAAGGTCCCAGAAGTCATTACAGACTCAGATAGATTTGTCTGGATTTGATACCGGTACAATGTTTGAAATCCACTTTGTATAATCAATAGCTTGAATGAACCCAGCTTTGAGTAGCTTTTCCAGTTCTGCCTTTATCAATAAAGAAAAATGAGGATGCATTTTTTGGAGCTTCTATTTCACTAGTTTGACACCTAGTGTAATAGAGAGATGGTGCATAATCAGATATGGATCTAAACCAGGCATGTCTGAGTAACTCCATGCAAATTTGATTTTTTTCTGTTTAAAGAACTCAGTGAATTATTTGAGATCTTCTATTGAAATGACTGTGCTACATGAATGATGTGCGGATGATTTGTTGTCCCAATATTCACATTTTGTGTCAGTTCAATCAGTACTGACGACTGTTCCTGGAAGTGACTAGACAGGATATCAAGTAACTCATCCTTTGGCACCTTAGAGAGGTTTTCACCATCAGATACGTCTTTTCTTTTTAATATTTTGTGTTTTGAAACTGCCACAATGTGGTTTTCTCCTTCAGAACTTTTATTTTTTTTGTTTTTATTTTATGACTGAGGTACTTGGTATCTTCTTTAGTCATATTCACGCTAGGTTCACTGGTGGAAGAAGATACTGACTCAACAGTGTTTAGGTAGAAAGATAGCGCGTACTCATTGGGGAATGTAGGGATGTTTATAGGTTGTATTTTTAAGCCCCATTCAATGAGTTTGGGATTTACAAGTGGCAATGGATTAATAGGTTCAAGGGTATTCACGGTATGTTCATCATAAACCTAGACCATAAAGTAGAGACCTATATATGTACCTTGTATAGATGCATTTAAATCAGTAAGAGCCCTAACAACATCATCAAAGCCCATATCAGGAATTATAGGATCTAACTCGTCAGATCTAGACCTTGAACCCTCACCTACCTTGAATGTAGTTATGTATTTGTGTACCATATCCATCTCTTTGTCTTGATTTTCCTCTGAAAGAATATCAAACTCATACTCATGAGAGTCTGTTTCAGCATAATTTACCATATCTAGGACATGAGTGAAGTCCATTCATTACCCCTAGTTTGGGTGAGCTCTGTCTAAGAACTCTGATATGGTTAGATGCCCATCTTCTCTCTCTGGATCTTGCTCAAATGTGGTGGTCTGTGACTGATCAGAAGCCATTGGTGATTTATCTAAAACATGCTCTTCAGTAGCATTGATCAGTGGTGTTTGTTGTTATTTTGCAAAGAGGAGAGATAGGATATTTGGAGGAATAGGAAAAGGATACATGTCTTCATCATCAGACTCATCCCACTTGCAAGCGGGTGTTTTAGTGCTTTATGGGAACCAAAAATGTGTGTGTAAAAAGTGGTTGATACCTGCAAGCTACAAACACACACTTCAATGAATCATTACATGGTTAGTGTATCAAAATATGAAATCAAAACACCACATCAACTAAACTAACCAAAACTGACTCATTGCCTTCTAGTAGGTAGGAGTATGATTTTTCTCTTAGGTCATCACAAAAATTAGTGACTACACCTGTTCTAAATGAAGGATTTAAAAGAGCTATATGATTGAGTAATCTAAATGCAAATGCAAGTTGTTGTAAGTCCAATGTTAATTAAGTTGATTTTAAGCACCAAAATGAGATGTGGTTGTTTATTTTAAAGACCAAAATCCAAATATACTAAAAAAATTAACAAACTAAACAATTAAAAGCTAAGAATGCAAGAATGCTTAAATGCAAAAACTGTATAATAATGATAATAAAAATTCTAGGTCCTTTGTGAAGGAAAAGAGGTTCTCTTTTATAGAATTCTCTCTCGAATCGACGGTTGAGATTGAAAACAAAAGAGTGGATAGGATTCAATTTGAGGAAGCACAATCCATGTGCAAAGAAGATGGTTGATCGAGAGACTTAGTTGACTGAACTCACTGATCAGTTATTTTGGAAACTTCCAAAATCAGTTCTCAGTTAGCTGAACTGTTTCCAAAATGAGAAATACACAAGAATGAGTTAGCTGAATAAAACAGATTTATTTCTAATTCGAGAATCAGTTAACTGAAATTGATGACATAATATGCATTTTTAATTATTTAAAATATTCTAAATGCACATTTTGATTTCATTTAACTAATTTAATTCATTTTTTAATTTTAATTGAAAATTTAGTAATTTATTTAATCAATATATTAGAATATCATTAAATAATTAACTTAAGGTTTATTTGCAAATGTAATGTATTTTTAGGAATTAATTAATTAATCAAGTACCATAATTAATTAGGACCTAGGGTTCAAGTCAAAACAACTTGAAATAGATGAATTGCCTATTTGGTTTAGGACTTAGAATAATCAAGTTTAGGGTTTCTTGATTAAGTGATTAAGATTAGGGGTCTAGGGTTTAGATGACCATTTTTAGGTCATTACAGGATTCACTCTCTACCACTTCAACAATTGAGATTGATTCCTTGAGGGATGACCCTTTAGTGAAATGGTAGGGGTTTCTTTCCTATAGTGTCTATAACCAAGGTTCTAACTCATGGGTTACTCTCTATCACATCAATAATTAAGATTTCTTACCCATAAATTTAGGTAATTTAGGAAGCTAATAATGGTTTTCTCTGCTCTTTTCACCTAGCCTTCTTCACTTTCTCATTCTACTCCATTTGAATCATAGCAAGATAAGAATATTTGCATGCACTCTTTTTGTTTGAGTTCTTAGCTATGGCTTAATAACTCATTTGATGCAAGGGAGATACCTAAACTACATGTTGTGACTTTCTTACAAAGGACTTGCTACCTTTAGCAACCAGTGACTCTTGGAACCATCGCCATACTATGAAATCCAAAGTTATTTTGTAATACCTAGCCTACATACTATCAAAAACTCAACAATGATTAGCAAACAAAAGAACTTTAATGAGCAATAATGTTGGTATCTAGATCGATGGAGGGCATCGTAGGGGTTCCTTAGGTGCACTGATCTCACCCAACTTTGGCAACAATATTTGGTAGGGATCCCCATTCTCATATGCCCCTCATCCACAACTCTTGTAGTTTATTTGATGAGTTTTCCATGGATCAAGATGATTTTGTGTAAGATCATCCCTTAATATGTTGATTCATAAATATTTGGCCAAAATTATGTGATTTGAACTTTTGGGTTTCTAAGAAATAGAAATAATATATGGAGGGGGAATATGTATTTACCCATATAACTAGGGGTTCTTTATCCTATAATTTTATTCTCAAGAAGATAAGGAGTTGGTATCTAAAAATAGTCCTTGGATCTTTCAAGGTGATTTACTATATATGAAACCCTAGTTGCCCACTTTTGATCCAAGTGAACTACAACGTATTTATGGGTATGGCTATTGTATCTTCCCATATAGTAATGAGAACTAAACTATTATTTGTGAGTTACTTGGAATATCTTAGAGAAGTATCATTACACTTCAAAGGAAGCCATAAATTATCTAAAGTCTACTTGTGCTTGAATGTGTGTTCAAATAGATTTATCTAATGGTCTCCCTACAAAGATACTATTGAAGGTGGGTAATAGAGGTAGAGGGAAACCAATTGACTATGATAAAATTATATTTGGATATAGGAGATACTTTTTAATAGACCACTCCACATCCCAATGTCAAAAATTGTAAGCAATGGATAATTTGACATCATTTAGCAAACCATCTTAGTGACTTGGGGTTTGGCCTTAACACTACATCATTTCTCCCAAATCCCTTAAAGGCTCGAATCAAATCCATGTTCCTCCTGAGAATATTAAGGATTTCTCTCTTCCTTCATATGTTACATGTTTATAAGCTTCTCATATTCTCCACCCTAAGAATGTATTTGCGATGGGCTCCCAAATATCATGGGAGACACCCTCCTTTAAGGGTATTGATTCGATCAATATTCCTAATTTGTGGGAGACTTCAGTTGTGATGGGTAGTGAGGAAAGTCTAGAAGCATTAAAAACCCATTTAAAATATCAAGGATGGATAGAAGTAAAGAGAAGTAAATTTAATCCACAACATCACATGAAATTGAGCTCCCCCAAGAAGAGGGTAAATGTGGAAACTTAATTACATTAATACAACCATATGGAGCAATAATGTTGAGTAGAGAAGATAATAATGCACCCCTATTCATAGGGCATGTACTTTCTTTTTTTTTATCAATACAATCATTTTTTCTTTCCCTTATCTTAGCATAGATTGTGTTAATTTAAGTCGCAATAGTGCCCATTTTGATTTGGCCCCAAATAGACCATTTCTTGTATTTGTCCCCAATTGGGGACCAATTGGACACACCCCTATAAGAGGGCAGATGTGATTCTTTTTTTTATTATATTTATATATAAGAGTGAATCCCACATCCACAGCTTATGGATCAAAATAATATTAATTTTTTACAAATTTAAAATTTCATTAGATATTATTTTAATATATTAATAAATATATAATTTGATATAATTGTTAGTAATAACTGAGAGGGGGGTGAATTAGTGGCTTCAAAAAAATTATCCTTAAACTTAACCACCAATCAATACATCTCAGATTATTAAGTCCCTATAAGATGCATGCCATGAAATACTAATAATGATTTAACTGTCTGTCAATTTTCTTTTTCTGACCTTATTCTCCTTGATTACCAATAAGCAGTATAACTATTTACTGACACTCAGTAAATATGCAGAGTATACCGATCAATCCATAAATGCATATGTGAAATGTAAAACAATAAAGTAATAAACCATACACACATAACACATGGATTTTAACGTGGAAACCCTGTTAAGGGAAAAACCACTGGGACCGGTACCCCAAATTTT
>MU227338.1:46355-59282 GCA_018584345.1 Thuja plicata | reverse complement strand
ATCAATTTTCCTGATTCATTGAAGATCTTTGCCTTCTTGTTCTCAAATTCTACTCTGTGACTTGAATTATTCAGCTGAGAAACACTCAACAGATTATAATTCAATCCTTTTACCCAATAATCATTTTCACATTTAATCAGGTTATTCAACATTATAGTTCCTTTACCTTCAACCAGACAAGGTGTATCATTACCCATTCTTATTGTACCACCATTATAATACTCAAAAGTGTTAAAATTTTCTTTGTCATCGGTCATGTGGTGAGTGCAGCAACTATCTGTAATCCAGATTTCATTCTTGCTAACCTTAGATATGATTGCAGTTTCTACATACCTTTCATCTTCATCTGAATCATCCTTCAAAGCTACAAATACCATCTCGATGTCTTCATTAGATTCGGTGTCAGTATCATCATCTTTGCAAGCAGCTAGGTAGCTATCCTTCTTGCCTTTATCCTTGTAGTCTCGGGTATCTGTTCTTTCTGATTTTCGGTAACCTCTATAATCTTTGTTATCACCTCTGTCAGATTTATTCTCAAAAGGTCTATCATTACTTCTGTCCTCTTTTCTTCTGTTAGGACATCTTGCAGCAAAGTGTCCAATCTCTTTACAATTAAAGCATACAAGTGGTAACTTGCCTTTATATTTACCTTTGCCTCTCTACACTCTTGTAGCCATAAGTGCTTCTATTTCATCTAGATCTTCTTCTTCACTTTCACTTTAAATGTCTTTTCTAGATGAGTATCTATGACTGGATTTGCTTATTTTCATAGAAGACTTAAATGCAGACTCTAAGTTTGGTAAGACAATATTGTCAAAGTTATTCATTTCAAATGAAATCAGTCTACCAATTAAACTATTGAGACTAACTGTGTTGTTTTCTACTACTCTCATTTCTTGAATGGCATAAACTCTAATAGCATATACAGGCAATAAGGTTCTTAAGATTTTACTTACCACTGTCTCCTCTTCAAGTGTACCTCCAACACCTCGTATAGCATAGACTACTTCTTTTATTCTTGTGTTGTACTGTGTGATGTTTTCTACTTCTTTCATTTTGAGATCATCAAATTTTCCTCTAAGGCTTTCTTCCTTGGCTCTCAGAACATTTGTATCACCTCCATGTACAAGCTTTAGTTTGTCCCACATTTTGTTAGCAGTTTTGCAATCCTTGACATCTTCAAATTCAGCATCGGAGAGTGAGGAAGAAAGCTCTATAACCATGCAGTTATGTTCATGCTTCTCTCTCAATTGATCTACTGTCAAAGCTCCTATAGGTAACACATATTTAGTATCTAGGAATTGAGTAACATCATTACCAATACTTGATAAGTGGAGTCTTATCCTGCTTTGCCATGAAGCAAAGTTGTCTTTGTTCAACTTGGGCACATCTCATCTATTCATCTTGTGATCCTAACTTAGGTCTTGAAACCTTCCTTCTAAGCACATAAGCTCTAATACCAATTGTTAGTAATAACTAGGAGGGGGGGTGAATCAATGGCTTCAAAAAACTTATCCTTAAACTTAACCACCAATCAATAAATCTTAGATTATTAAGTCCCTACAAGATGCATGCCATGAAATACTAATAATGATTTAACTGTCTGTCGGTTTTCCTTTTCTGACCTTATTCTCCTTGATTATTGATAAGTAGTATAACTATTTACCGACACTCAATAAATATGTAGAGTATACCAATCAATCCAGAAATGCATGTGAAATGTAAAATAGTAAAGTAATAAACCATACACACATAACACATGGATTTTAACGTGGAAACCCTGTTAAGGGAAAAAACCACTGGGACCAGTATCCCAAATTTTCACTCCTCTGAAGTGAGCCATGTTAGGAGCCAACCCTATTAAAGGTTATAAACACACTGTTAGGTGTGACCTTGTTAGAGGATTTTATACATAGAGGTTTTCACTTAGTATCGGGCATCTATTTGCTACCATCCTTGAATTAGCCTCCTTCTTAGACTATCAATGGGCTTTAGGAAAATATTTCTACCATCCTTGAATCATCCTTCTTCTTAGACTGTCAATAGGTATCTGGAAATTCCAATGCTACTTTCATGAATCAATATTTTTGGCACTCCTTGGAATGTACCTCAATATATAGAAGACTGTTAAGTCTTGCTGTGTTAAGAGACTTGATGCTTCAATGGTTAAACTAAAACATAATGACCTATTTCTAATGCAACTTGAATTGTAGATTTTCAAATCTATTTAAGTACATTACCTCTCTGATCAATGTATCAATTCAATTCTTTGTGCTCCACACTTTCTGCTCTGTGATGATGTGGTTCACTGTTCGTCGGTGTCTGTAGAATTCTTTAGCTCTCCTTCATCTTGATTGATCAGGACTATATGAAGTTATCCTTCATCAATTTCTCTTCAGCATCCTCTTTCTATTCATCCCCTTCCATGTGTTTTTATAAATGAATTAAGCTTGTCTCTTATATAGACATGATATTCACCATTTCTTGATTCTTGATTTTTTATTCTTGGCATGAAAAACAATCCAGCCAATTTGATTTAAAGCATAACTCCTGATTTATCTCGTAGTTATATTTTTTCCAAGTGTACAAATCTTCTTTAAATCAATCACTTAACTCTGGTCGAATAAAACAATGAAAACAGCCAATTAAGTCTATCTTTAGCTCTTTCCAGCTAGATATTTTGTCATTTTTTGAACTCTCTGTTCTATCGGTCAAATTTGCAGTTAGTCGTCGGTGACAACTGCCAATTCCATCAGTGTGACTCCACTCATCTTTGGGATCTCCATCCATTGGGCATTATTGGATTTTACTCATCGGGAAACTATGTTTTTAGCTCGTCGGGCAACACTATCTTCTACTCGTCGGGTATCACTGTGACTTTGCTTCTTTACCTTTACTGAAGGTGTGCACTCCATCGGTGTTATCTATCACTTAGTGAATACTTGACTTTTATGCATTTCTGAAAGTATAATATTTTCTCCATTGATTCTTTGAAGTCTTTGGCATTATATACATGACCATACAGATGATATCAAGTTGACATCAATGACAATACAAACCATTAACTGATTTAATGTCTTGCATTATCTTCAACTTAACATTATCAAACATCCAATCAGTTACATGTCATCAATAATATATTATAGTATATTTAATAAAGAATAATATGATATACTAGACTAATAATAATATACTTATACTAGATTTTTTGTGAACTAAATGCATAGATTAATAAATAAATAAATAAATAAAGAGATGAAGTATGGTAAGAAAGTGCACAAGGTCTGCATTGTTGTTCAAGGAGGAGACTCAAAATGTTGTCTAGACCCAGAGGGAGGGAACACAAATGGATGATGATATATCACCTCCATTCCTATCAGGAGAAAACAAGTTTCCACTATGGAAGAGGAACAAAGGATCTTTCCATTAGAAAAATGTGTGATTTCCAATGAAGGCACAACAATAACATTATAATCGTCCATATGGGTTTTGAAATATTCAAACAATAGGAATAGATAGAAATGCAAAGGTAAATTTTTCTCAGGTCTTCAAATTTCATAGAGAAAACAATAATTGTTCCATCCAAGACCATTGAACTAAATAGAGAGAGGCTAGAGGAGAGGTCATTCTTTGTAAAATGGGTTAGGGAAGGAGAATCACATAAAGAAATCTAAGACTGGTGGGAATAAATTTAGAGAAAAGACATCAAGGTGATATTTATTTCAAATGGTTTCTTTTTGGTAGAATTTATCTTAAAAGATCATAAAATAGAAATTCTAAATAGAGGTCCTTTAATTATGGAAGAGGTGGGTCTTTCTATTAAAGACTAGGAAATGAATTTTAACAATTATGCTTAGAATTTGGGGATAACACAAATGTGGGTAAGCTTTAAAAACTTTCCCAAAATAATATTGGAGAAATGAAGTAATGTGCATAATAGGAGACGAGAAAGGGACATTTATTAAATTAGACAAGGTATTGGGGCAAGAAGTAGAGATGTCCAAAGACAAATTATGCATGATGATAAACTTGGAAAGTGATTATTGGGAAGAGCCATAAATAATAATAGAAATGGGGGTATGGAAACAAAAATGAGAAATTAAAAATCCTATGATCAAATTAGTTGCAAGTAAGGTAAATTTTATAGGGAATGTATAATATTATAGCCATAAAGGAAAAATATGTTCAATATCTAGAGACAAGATAATTTTAGTAGGGGAAAATAACCACAAATAAAATTATATAGTGAACTTTCCTAGAGTAGTAAGCGCCCATGTTAGGAGAAATAAGGTTGAAATAAATCGAGGAGTGTCTAATAAAAGGAATAATAGAGAGAGTCCCAATAAGGATAAGAGAAGTCCAATGGTTGCAGCTTCAAACTAGACCATTGCAACTTCAAACTAGACCAATCAAGAATAAAAGAGTCCATCAGTGAATTGAGGAAAGGATGAATAAATAACAAATCTCTACAGGGTGAAAAGTAGGGAAAAAAAAATATGGGGTTGAGTGAGAATTGATAGAGGGAAAAAATATAGAGGTATATATTGAGAACTAGCTAATGAATCCAATGGTAGAATCTAGTCACCAATATTTAGACGTGAACAAAGCAACCCTTGAAATGGATAGAGACTTGTTTGGAGGCGCTAATTATCAATATTATATTTATGGAATCACCATTGAGGATAATGATCATATTTAAAAAGAAGAAACTTTTGGGGATGGGTGTCAAGATGAACTAGTAGGCATGAGGGAAGCAGATACAAAGCAAGAGGAAGGAGGTAAATGTAGACACCCAAAAATGGTTCGAGCCTGCTAGTCTACGTGTTTTAACATTTTTGGCATTCCAATTGAAACATTGTTTTGTGATCTAATTATTCCTCTATGTTGCGCATATGATCTTTATTATATGAAAACATTGTGTCTTTCGTCGATAATTAAACATTGCAAAATTGTTCAATTATTTACTAATATTTCTATTCTCTTTGTCAAATTGGTCATTTTCCTAATCAATCCCGATCAACCCTAAACTATTTCTATTTGATCCTAAACCATATCAAATCATCCTAAATCAATTCAAATCTATTATATTCTCTTCCTAATCATTTCAAAATCGTTTTGGACTCATTCCAACCATTCTAGGGCATTGTCCAAGATCATCGATGCCTAATTAAATCACTTTTCAAATCAATCACATTCTTTTCCAAATCTAATAAAATAATTTCATCATTCTAGGGGCATTGTCCAAGTTCATCAATGCTTTGTATCCTTTTATCATCTATTTGATAACATTGTCCAAGTTCATCGATGTTATCGTTATCGACCTATCATCAATTCCAATAGTAATGTCCAAGTTCATCAATGCTATTGTAGATCATCGTCATTTTGGGAACATTGTCCAAGTTCATCGATGTTTCCCTATCCATGTATCAATCCTATGGCGCCATCAAAGTTCATTGATGCTATTTAATCATTTTCAAACAACATTATTTGAGTGCATTGTCAAAGTTCATCAATTCCTTGAACCTGTCATAATCCTACCAATACCATCAAAATCTATTCAATTGCACATTAATGCCTTCGATTTGGCCAATAACCCTCTTATTTGTCCTCTTGGGATGAATAACTCATAGTTTATCCCTATGTCCTAATCGAATAAATAAATTGACTTTATTTATTCCCTTTTCCTATTTGTCTCCCTAAATTAATTAATTTCAAAATTAATTAATTTCTCATCTTTTTGAATTATGGGATTTTCCTAAGTCTTAAATTCCTAATTTGAGGGAATAATGAGTTTTTAAATTCAAAAATTTAACTCTTACATTCCCTCCTTTAATTGTGCTTCATCTCCCTATTAATTTGCTTCATGATTTGTTTCACCTTTCCTATCCAATTTTCCCCTAATTATGCTTCCATTTCCTATTAATTTGCTTCTTTCTTTTCCCTTCATTATGCCTTGATTTATGCATACTAATGCTGTCAATTGTCTCTCATTTTCAATAAATTTAGATGAAATTCTCTCATTCAAGTTTGAACCACTATCTCCTAGTATTCTTGCTTTCAACTTTGGCTTTACAATACTTGTGCATTTTTTTCATTGATAAAGAGCAACAATAATCTACTCTATGGAGAAGAAAGGAGAGAATTTGAGCATCATTTCAAGGGGTTTTTTATGTGTTTCTTTCATACGTCTATGAATTCTTGTTTCAATGGCTCTAATGTTAGATTAGATAGGTTTGCATATTGTTTAGGGGTTTGTGGTTACCTAGATATGTATATTCTACCTTTTTCTAGTCTTACATTTGGTGAACCCGAAATGAATCATGCCTAACTGATTTTTTTTTGTGTTTTTGTGTTTTTGTCCATTTTGTAGGTTCTAGAAGAGTTTTGTGCACTTGGTTACAGGTTCTATGCACTTGGTTACAAGTCTTGCGTAGTTGGTTAAGTTATGTGTAGTTGGTTCAAATTCTTGCATAATTGGTTGCATGTCCTACGTAATTGGTACCCAGACCTTAGCAGTTATCTTCTTAGCTACATAGTTGGTCACAAACCTACACACTTGGTCAAATGGAATGGATCTTTAGGGTTTAGGGTCAATATTTGCAAGTTTAGGAAGCATTTATGTATTTCATGCTTTCTTCTCTTATTTTCATCTGTTACAAAGCTAAAATGGATCCTAAACATTACAAATGAACCCTAACTTGGTTAATGAACCTCATATTTTAATTTGGAAGCTTAAAATGAACTCTCACATTTGATTTGGGCTCTTAAAATGAACTTCACCTAGATTAGTGTTAAATGCAATCAAGGTTCTTCCAAATTCAATCAAAGTCACAATCTAGCCTAACTAGGGGTTCAAAGTGAATGTGTTATGACAAATCAAGTTGTCTTAGTTGAAAAGGACTCTAAAATGAACATGCACACTTGATTTGGGAATCTAAAATTAACTTTGAACTAGTTTAGGATCAAATGCATATTTCTTATTTAAGGTGTTTCCAAATCGGTTCAATCTACACATAGGCTAATTAGGGATTTCATAATTGGTTCAAATCTTTCCTAATCATTCTAAAATGGCCTAAACTGAACCTTAACTACATGTTTCTAAGATATCAATTCTTTCTATGGTCAAAACTCTCTATTTTTGCAAGTTTTTACCTCATTTTTAGCCTCTGATCAGTAGTTGCGCACTTGGTCAAGTATCCTATGTAGTTGGTCAGAAGCTGCGTAGTTGGTAGCCTAATTCTATGCAGTTGTAGCTTGATTCTGTGCAGTTGGTATTCTGATTTTGTGCACTTGGTAGCATGTTCCTGCGTAGTTGGTAAAATGGATGTTTTCATACAAATTTCTGATTTTTTGCATTCTTAAATCTGTTTCTGCACTTGGTATGTTGGATTTCTATGTTACTGATGATTTGTGAAGAATTTTGGCAAACATGGGATGAAGAATGAATCATAAAACTACTAATGACTTTGATGCAGGATGCTTTTCTAAGACCTTGTGTGTCTTCCAAAACTTTCACGTCTGCTTTTACTAGTTAGAAAACACTTCAACTTGGTGCTTAAAAAGAATCATTTTGCTTATGTGTCTAAAGGCTACTCTAGTTTTATAATCCAAAGGAATTGCATGGATGTATCCTCTCCCCTCGCCTTTGTGGATCTTGGGTGAAAGATAAATCCATGCAAATCTTTTAGCATGGCTACCTCCCGAGAGCTTTAACAGAGCCAGTGAGAGAGATTTCCCAACCGGTAATAGGCTTAAGCCAAGCCCTTCCAAATTGGTATATAAAAAATGTCATTGTGACTCATCTCACAGTGAATAGGTGTTGAATATGTTATACTGAGAAGAATATCTCCCTCAGCACCCTTGTGGTGCGCAAAAACCTACAAAACATAAATTTTGTAGGCTGGGAGGCCTCCATAACAAAGCTAATTTGTCGCACGTATAACCACCTGAATAGATGCCCTAATTAAAAAATTTGTTGTAGTATCCAAAAAACCTATATCTATTGGCATGGAAGGTTAGAGACAAACTAATACATACCACACTTTCACAACTCTTAGTAGAGACAATGGTCCCTTGGGAAGTGATTACCCTTGGGATTCAAAGATTGTTGTGCCTGAGAAGTGAGTGCACTATAAGGAGGAGTTTGTGCCTCCAAGCTTCTAAGTTGTCTGATATGAGTAAGTGTGGCTGAACTTTGGTTCAAGTGGGAATTTAGCTGATATTTCTATGGCTCACCTAGGATGTGGTGTGTTTTTTTTCTTTTTGCAACAACCATTCTCAATGATGTGTCTTGCGTGAGTGTTTCAAACTTTAACAAAAATGACAAAAATCTTAAAAACACTCTTCTTAAGAACACTTTTTCCAGATCATCTTCAAAACAATCAAATGGTCACAAACACCTTGTCTTTGAGTAAACATATGGAACCTTAAAAATTTTCACTTGGAACCTTTTGGCATGATTCATAGTCTTCCTCTTGCATACTCATGTCCTAATCTCCTTGCATTTGCATTTTCAAAAATCCTCTTGCATTTTAATCCTCATTATAGTCCATCTTGCATAGGTCCTAATCATAGTCCTTTTGCATACTTAGCTCATCTTAGATCCTCTCTAAAAGATTTGCAAAAAATCCTAGAAAACATCCAAATCATAGAACATTTCTTTATGACGCTAAAATGGGATCTTGACTTGGTCCACTTTTCCCAAATTTCAAACCCCACTACAACATTTGGGGTCAAATTTTGACGCCAATTTGCAATGGCACTACCATTTGTGTGTGATTTTTGTGTTTTTTTTCCAAGTGCCCCCGATGTTGTCATAATAGTGATGGTACCATCGTAATTTTGACACCCGCATGATTATAAACAAAAAAAAGAAAAGAAAGGCCCATTTCTAATTTTCATATCGAGTTGTGTGCACCCACAAAGAGGGCCCTAACTATGGTAGATCAATCTACATGCACGAAGAGGGATCTTTTTTTATGAAGGTAGAGCTTGATTTGGAAGCTTGGCATATGGAAGCCATGACTTGAGGTAGGCATTCAAGCTTTGTCTTCTCATTAACTCAATTTCATTTTGATGGCATTTGTTGATTTAATGGCACAATATGAATGTTAATACTGGCATTGTTTACATCCTTGCATTTGGAATGCTCAATGACCTGCGAGCTTTGAGAGCTAGGGAATTGTTTCTACTACCTTCAAGGCATTGTGTGAAGTGTTTGATCTCTCTTTATTTGTTTTATTATTGATATTCGCTATGTGGTACTCCCCATTTATGATCATTTCATGAGGATATGTCTTGATGGCTCATAGGCTGCAAGGTAGGGCATCATGCATTATTTATGAGCTCACTATTTAATACTGGCATTGTTTACATCTTTACATTTGGAATATTTGATGACCCACGAGCTTTGAGAGCTAGGACATCATTGCTATTACCTTCAAGGCATTGTGTGAAGTGTTTGATCTCTCTTTATTTTTTTTGTTGTTGATATTCACTATGTGGTACTCCCCATTTATGATCATTTCATGAGGAAATGTCTTGATGGCTCGTGGGCTGCAAGCTAGGGCATCACACATTATTTATGAGCTCAATGTTTAATACTAGCATTGTTTACATCTTTTCATTTGGAATTCTTGATGACCCGCGATCTTTGAGAGCTAGGGCATTTTTGTTAGTACCTTCAAGGCATTGTGTAAAGTGCTTGATCTCTCTTTATTTGTTTTTCTATTGATATTCACTATGTGGTACTCCCCATTTATGATCATTTCATGAGGAAATGTCTTGATGGCTCATGGGCTGCAAGCTAGAGCATCATGCATTGTTTATGATTCAAAAACTATTTGGTTTCAAAAAGTAGAAACTATCGCCTAACTATTTCAACGAAAAATAACAATGTGACTCTACTTGGATGACAGAAATAAAATAGAATATGTTGGCAAAAATTATCCTTGAGGTGGAACAACCGTTATCCATTAAATTTACTTGAAAGTGATAATGGAATAGAAATATCCATTTTAAATCAATGTTGAAAAGCATCCTTGTACAATTGTTTAAGTTTTTTTTTAGTTTTTAAAAGAAGCACTACAACAAATAAAAAATGTAACACTAGACAGGGTATACTTGCTTCCATGATGTAATGCAAATAAAGGATATAATCTGTAAGCACAAGCTTTCCACCTGATCTCAT
Organism: Thuja plicata; assembly: GCA_018584345.1. Taxonomy (NCBI): domain Eukaryota; kingdom Viridiplantae; phylum Streptophyta; class Pinopsida; order Cupressales; family Cupressaceae; genus Thuja; species Thuja plicata. Next base: position 49,093 of record MU227338.1, on the reverse strand, counting down.
TTTTCAATAAAAAAATTCATCTTGAAGGATATATGTCATGACCAAAATATATCATAGGAATATGCCCACTAACTAGGTGTAACTATATGAAATCAACTACATCAACGATAGTTTTGGATTCTACTTAGATACTATGTTACCGGTCTCTTCTAGTTTGATTTTCATTGTGTATAATCTCACTGTCGCTAATCAGAAATTTATTTGAAACCCCTTGCTTATCCCTGTTTATACTAGGTTAGCAGCCCAAAAATTATGCAATGGTGGAAAAAGCTTCAGTTGACACAGGTTAAATAGTGATGCCTTAACCTTATAGTTTTACAAAACACTTAGTGGTATACATTGACTGCAAAGACAAATCAAATGTTCATTGTTGATATTTGAGTTCAACCAAACATTAGTCATATAAGCTAAATCTTTCAATTAAATAGGGGAGCATCGACACACTAGGCACCCAAACTGATTACCAGGATTTTAACATTTTGAACCCAACTTACAGGTTCATGTTGACTGTAGCAGTTGATCGTGGGTTTGTGGAAGCTAATCATGGGAGGGAATGGGAAATTTGGATTCTCAATGTGCCCTTAGTGCTCCATTACAGCGATTCAAATACCCTGTCATATGATCTCTTCTGCAGATGACCTGAATCCTGGCGTCCCAGATGTGACTGGTGGTGTAGATCAATGCTCTGTGAATTTTGGCACCTAGAAATGAATTTGTTATTGTTGGGCACAGCTAAACCCTAATGATCAAACCCCCGGTCTCTGATTGATGCATGTCTGTGATGGTTGGAAGGGTGGTATCAATTGTTGATGATGTGTTTTCAATGTGCTCGCCTTACAATGGGGTTTTGATGATCCAAGTGACTATTGTGGCTTCCATCACACTTCTAATATTTTATAGCACCCTCCTAACAGTGGAATTGCTCCAGATCATTTGACCACTCAACCAAGAAGGAGATTAAGGAATTTAATTAGCGTTGGAATGCTTGTAGTTTAAACTAGTGAGGTAGGGTTTTCATCCTAACCTCTAATCATGCATCCAAAGGGGTTATCATCCTTGAAAGCTTGTTACTTTATCAAAATCCTGGATATTATGTGAAATTGGATGCTCCAAAAATAGACAAAATGGAGATAAACCTATTAGAATTTTGATTCTGAGGGCCTAAAAGTGGTGCCTAATAATTTGAATTTAAATTATCATATGTTTCATTTTATTTATTTATTATTATTTTTTGTTTTATTGTGATGATTTGGAATTGGGTATATTGGGGAAAGGTAAAATCACATAGGGAAAAATTGAACAAATTCCAATTTAGGAGGAAGCTTTAATATTTATTTATTATTGTTATTATTATTTCTTATTATGATGTGTGTCATTGGATTATATTGGGGAAAGGTCAAATCAAATGTGTTTTGAGGCCTTGCTTCCTTGAAAACTTGGTTCAAACAATCAATCCTCAAGTTGCTCTCATATTGACAACAACTTGGAAGAAATCACCTTATAGAAGACAAAAAAAAAAGGTTGATCCATTTTATGTGTGGTGGTAGAGGGATTTGTAGGGTCTTTAAGAGTCCAAATCAAATTATTGGAAGCCATAAAGCTCATAAAGCCTGGTAAAAACATAAATCTCATAAAGCATGGTAAAAGAGGGCCCTAACTATGGTAAAATGGGAAAGTTTCCACTTTGCACTGCTCTTCTGTTGTGAAGCTCAAGCTCGATTTGGAAGCTTGGAGCTTTGTGAAGTTATGTATGATTATTTCCTCAATTTGTGTTTGATTAGAGTTAATGTGAATGTGGAATGAATACGTAAAATGATGCAAGCTTCACAATATTTAGCATAAATAGATAAATATCGAATATAGAAATCTATAATAGAATTATTGATCTAGAAATGAATGATATTTTGGGATTAAATTGGTGTGTTTGTATACTTTCTCCATTTTAAAATAACCTATGACTTCAAAGGAGGAATTATGAAATATAGTTGCAGGTAGTTATCTCTTCTATAATGATGGAGGAGTCAAAGGTAATGATCAATGAGGTTGTTGTTATTAGATCATACATTAATACACTTACTATTTTGAATTTGAGCTCGGGAATCATGCATTGTTATTGTTGTCATTGCATGCTTGCTGCTGTTGTGCACCATATTTTTTTTATACACTATTTATTTCATTGAGACCGTGAGCTTGGCATTTGTAATGTATTTGTTTTTATTGGATCAATGTATTTGTTGTTATTGGATCAATGTATTTTGCCCACTCTTTAACATACACAAAGAATTCATATAGCAATGTATATGTACATATTCACTAGATAAGACTATCTTGCAACTTAACTATCACTGCATTGAAGTATTTATAATCAAATATAATCGTGTGACAAAACAAAAAACATGAGGCGTAGAACTTATTTCTGGTTATTTATTTGTGCATTTAATTTGCAAGTTGAAACTTAGCATAGACAGCAGTAAGACTGATAAAAAAGCGTAGAAGTGGTATGATAATCGTGCATACATATATACACATAATTATGTGTATGTTTAAATAATTATGTGTGTGTTTACATAATTGTTGTCATTGCATGCTTGCTGCTGTTGTGCACCATATATTTTTTTATACACTATTTATTTCATTGAGACCGTGAGCTTGGCATTTGTAATGTATTTGTTTTTATTGGATCAATGTATTTGTTGTTATTGGATCAATGTATTTTGCCCACTCTTTAACATACACAA
>MU227338.1:33936-46305 GCA_018584345.1 Thuja plicata | reverse complement strand
CAATGTATTTGTTGTTATTGGATCAATGTATTTTGCCCACTCTTTAACATACACAAAGAATTCATATAGCAATGTATATGTACATATTCACTAGATAAGACTATCTTGCAACTTAACTATCACTGCACTGAAGTATTTATAATCAAATATAATCGTGTGACAAAACGAAAAACATGAGGCGTAGAACTTATTTATGGTTATTTATTTGTGCATTTAATTTGCAAGTTGAAACTTAGCATAGACATCAATAAGACTGATAAAAAAGCGTAGAAGTGGTATGATAATCGTGCATACATATATACACATAATTATGTGTATGTTTATATATATATATATATATACATATGTATATATATACATATGTATATATGTACATATGTATATATGTACATATGTATATATGTACATATGTATATATGTACATATGTATATATGTACATATATATATATATATATGTATATATGTATGTATGTATGTATGTATGTATGTGTATGCATCATTATGTTGGCATACTTATTCATTATTTTCATTATTGTTACTTTGTTTTAGGTCTTCTCAATGGATAGAACATTTGGTATTGAATCTTGTCATTTGGAGTCCTTGGAAGAACAGTGCTCCAGATTATTTAGTGTGTGTGATGATGACATCAAACATGCTATTCTCTACCTTCTGAAACATAATATTGTTGGCTCGCATGTACACGATGGGGTGATCTATAAACTAATATTTTCTACTCTCTTTGAAGTTATTGGTCAGTTAGAATGGGTCTTGAAGGTGGTTAAGCATGTGGTTGTTTCTAAAAATTTGGAAAAATTTGCACAGGAGATTCAGACCATCAATCCAAACATTATCTCTGGCAGGCTTGGCTCAATTTTTTATAATAAAGATGGCTTTGAAAATAAAATGGTGGAGTCGTGGGAGGTGTTCAAGATATCTTGCGCTAATGATGAATACATTACTTTGAGTATCTTCCATGGTCACAATGAATATTTTTTCACTTGTGACGATAGGAATGTTATGATGGACTACTTCTTTGGAGTTGGCATTTTTTTCAACAAACTAGGTCATCTTTAAATCAAACATAGACATGAAACTTAACTTTTTAACATAATGTTTGGAATATTCTTCTTTGTAAATGTTTTTGTTGATACATACTCAAGGTCTAGATATCCATATGTTCATCATCATTACAAAAATTTATCTAGCTAATGAACTTTATATCCTTATACATTATGATGTTGTGATTTTGCCTCTTTTTTTTGACACAATGAATGGTTTTATCTCTCTCTTCAAGGGTGGGTTATTCATTACTACCATGTCATGTTGTATTTAGTTGTATGTAGCTCTAATTTTTTATTGTCTACTATGAAATCTTTAGCATATGTATCATGTGACTTATGTAAATCTGATTATGATTGACCTTCATAACATTGAACAGGCCACTCTAAACCAAAATATTGGCCTGCTCAATTTTTTCAAATACACTAGGAACCATAAAGACAAGTAAGCCTACAAGTGTAATAGAATCCACCCCTGCTCCTAGAACTTTGAACCACCTACTCTGCAATCTACATATTTAATCATAAAGACATTGCCTAAATTACAATCATAAAGATTGTCTTTCTCCATCCTATTATCCATGCATATTCTACGTAGTTTCACATGCATTCTCGATTCAGAGTGGTAAAATCTTATTTTGGATGTGAGGGAGAGAAGTCAAACACATAAAGAACATGCACATAAACATGACAGCTAAGAAACATAAATGTAGATATCACAATAGCTGAGAAACATAAATGTAGATATCATGGTCATAATTGTTTGGATACACAACATAATTGAATTGTATAGCCAGATGATGCAACACAACCACTACTCCTCTGGTTCCAAGTTGACATTGTGGGATCCAAAAACCATAGATAAGGAATAAATTTAGAGAGTAGAGGAGGGTTGTAACAACCAAAATAATACAGGGTCCCTATATTATTTTGATTGTTATGGCCCTCCTCCTCCACTCTCTAAATTTATTCATTATCTATGGTTTTTGGATCCTACAGTATCAACTTGGAACTAGAGGAGTAGTGGTTGTGTTGCATCATCTAGGTATACCACTCAATTTTGTTGTGTCTCCAAACAATTGTGACCATGATGCCTACATTTATGTTTCTCAGTTGTTGTGTCCCAAGACCCCTTATGACCCTTTACAATCCCTAAGAATACATCTTAGAGGTCTTAAAGTGTCATAAAAGGTCATAAGAGGCTCCTAGGAGGGGCCAGATGAACTTATACCTTCACGAGGTTGGCCGTGTTAAGTAGAGAATGTTAAACTATTCTCAAAACGAAGAGAAGCTTAATATTTTAAGGTCTCACTCCATGCATGACAATTTTTTAAATAAATAAAAAATATAGCATACCGTCGCAATTGCAACGGTAGTTAGAGAACAACCGACGCCAAAGCACTAGATGTGACGTCTAGATGTCAGAATAATCCAATAGTTGGACATTGCATGTATAGCATGTTTGTTGCATACTTGTCATAATTACGACACTAATAATGTGTAACAACGACATGTTAACCATCGTAGTCGGTGCATATTGCGATGGTCAATAACGTCGCAATAACGACAAACATGAAAGTCATCGATGATTCTGACACCAAAATTGCAACACCATCCTGTGTCACTTGGTCGATGGGGTAGGTCAGAATTGCAATGCATAGCCATCGAAAAAGGGCTCAAATGTACTAGTGCCCCCTATCAATTTGTTGCATTCCACCTTTGTAATGATGGATTTTACCTAATCCTTTTTATCAAAATTGTCCCTTGTCCCTCAATTCCCTTTTTCAAGTCAATATTTTTGTTCAACCTCATAAGGTTATGCTCTTACGTTTGTCTCCTTTCCAAGGATTTTTCCCAAAGTCAAAAAACCAACAAAAAAAATAATTTCATAAGCCTTAGATTGCATTTTGCATAAGCTCCTTGCATTCCAAAAGTTGTGTTTCTAAAAATCCAAAAAAATCTTGCATTTGCATATAGTAGTCATGTCGGTTTTCACAATGTCTCAAGCATCCAAAAGGCAACAAGATTCATATCCACCTATGTTTCCATCACAGCCATAATCTTATCCACCTTTTGATTTAAGACAAGGTGTTACATTTCATAATCAAACTGACCTAATCAACATGCAATCACTAGAAGAAGTGCATCAAACATTTCATGACCCAAGACATGTTACATTTTCTCAAGGACCTATCACCACATAGATGATCACTGATGTAACCCCAAGAAATTATCTATGCAACATGGGATATCCTTCAAATACTTCCCCAAGTTTTGGCACTATTCAGTGGGGAACCCCACTAAACTTTGAACCAATTTTCATACCTATGCCACCTGTCCATGGTAGTGTTCCCCCTACACCTAAAGAGGAATACCAAAAAACTTGTGAATTCAATCAAATCCAACCTGATTATCTGCAACAACAACCCATGCAAAACACAGATTTTGGATCTTATCAACCTCCTATACCACCACAAGATAATCAAGTTCCTAGAAATATCTCAAGTGCCTCTTTGAATTCTGGAGACTCACACGAAACATTTATTTCATTCAAAGATTTACCTAGATGAGAACGACGAGGCTATAAGAGATAAAAAAAGTTTAGAAGACATTAGTGTATCTCATAAATCAAGATCCAAAATGGTACATCAAAGTAATACAAAGGACAAATCCTCAATTAATCTTGGAATATCAAAATCCCACACAATCTACTTTGGAAGAGAACCAAGCCTTAGTGATTCGGGATAGAGAAAAAAGAGAACAAGCCTTCGATGAGTCAATTGTGGAGGAAACACAAATAAGACAATGAAATGATTTAACTGGTGATATTCCTTAAAAGGAAAAGTATGTACCATTGGATAATCCTTTATTTTAAGAGACATTACCCCCTCCTTCAGAGATGGTGGATAGTACAAAAGTCTCCAAGAAATATCCTCAAAGGATAATGAGGATTGATTTTAAGAATTGCTTGCCCGTTAGTCAACCCAAATAACCACAAGAGACGTTCACATTTCCTTGGGGAATGCCACATGTACCCCCTTTTGAAGAAACACAACAAAGTGGTCCTCCTTTGGTAACACATACAACAATCCAAGGAAGTACTTCAAATGCAACAACATCCAAAGGACCATTCAACGAACCACCAAGGGTACCCACGATTGATGCATCTCATGTGAATACTATAGTTATGCCAAGTACTTCACTAGATCAAAAGAAGAAGAGCATCATTGATATTTCACCAATTCCACCTAATGTAACTCAACAAACACATGTGGCACAACAAGCTCAACAAGCCCAAGCGACTCAACAAGCACAAAATATGGATATAGCACAACCAGTGCAACAACCATATGTAGCACAAGTTAATATGATCTCTCAAGAAAAGAAACCAAAATGTAAGACTTCAAGTATTAATGGTATACTTGCACCACTCGGATTCCAACAAGAGCATAACATGCAACTACAAACAATGCAGGTGGGTCAAGAATCTCATCCTGTTACACAACATGTGCAAGGTCCAAAGGTGCAACAAGTGCACCCACAAAAACATCAATACGTCCAACAATATTTACAACAACAACAACATGCTCTAGAACAAGAATATGGTCAACAACAATGACAATAGCATGTTCAACAATAGCAAAAACAACAAAAACATGTTAAACAATAGTACATTCCACAACGACAATAATATGTTTCACAACAACAAACTATTTCACAACAACAACATATGGTGCAACCTCAACAACAACAGTATGCACCAAGGTATCAACAACAAGTTTCTCAACCAACTATAAGACACAAGGTCAACGATATAGACTTCCACCAACAAACTAGCAATACGTAGAAGATCCTCAATAACATGTAAGACAAAAAATGGTGCCACTCCAGGAAATATCATTAGAATCGTCAGAATCAGAGACTTCAAAATATAATCAGCACCTGATTTCTCATAAGCAAAGACATCATCTTGATACACATGGAAACGTTGTGAAGTCTTCACATAATGAAGACATGGTTCAAAAAATCCAATGCTTGCAGAAATAACTGAATGACATACAATTCAAGGACAAGAAGACACTTTATACAAAATGAGATCTATGTCCTAATCCATTTGATGAGAGTATTTACATGCCTCATTTTCCAAAGAATTTTGAACTACCCAAATTTGAAAAGTACAAAGGAAAAGGTAATCCAATTGATCATGTTAGGGAGTTTCATACTTCTTGCATTGAAGTTCACCATGATGACACATATCTCATGAGACTCTTTCCTAGAAGTCTTGGAGGACAAGAAATGGAATAGTATTCTAAGTTAGCAGGCAATATAAGGTCATGGAAATAATTGGAAGATAAATTCATCTCTCACTTTTCATTTAATATATCAAGCAAGGTTATGTTGACTAACTTGTGCATAGCAAAACAAAAAGTTGGAGAATCATTTATGACCTTTCTGTTATGATGGAGAAACTTGGTTATTTAATGTCCTTTTGATGTTCCAGAAGAACAACAAATATGCTTATTTACTCAAAATCTTGTACCAGAAATGATGTATGATCTAAAGATGAAATGCCCAAGCATTATTCAAAATCTCATGAACAAGGGAATTGATATTGAAGATGCTCTTATTCAGAAAGGAGTTCTTAAAATCAACAAAAGCAATCATAATGCGAGCACTTCAAGTGACAAGATGAAATTTTGGTCTCAGAACAATGGCATTGTCAACGTATGAACAATAAATGCGACACAACTAAAGGTCACTCTCAAAGGACCTAATGTTATGAATACACAAATAGTGACTCAAGCACCACCTCTAGCACAACCTCAAGCACAAGCAAATAATAATATGCAACAAAATCGGCAATGTCGACCACCGAGAAACAGAGATGGACCTCCAAGGTAGTTCATGTCGTTGGGTGAACCTCTTCATTCTGTGTTACAACAATTTCTTCAAAAAAATTATATTCAATTACCTAAGATCCAAGATGAACCAATAATCAAACCCCCTTGGTGGGATGACAATAAATTTTGTGATTATCATCGGACAAAAGGACACATAACCAATTTCTATTATCAATTAAAACATAAAGTGCAAGTTCTCATCGATCAAGGCGTAATTAAAGTAGAACCTACAACAGTCTCTTCCAATATCGATCATACCATTTTTACAAATCCTTTGTTGGATTATGAGAACGGAAATGCATCTACATCAAATTCAAATCAAAGACCAATGTCAACTACACCCAGACTGGCCACGATTATACCATAAATTACTTCTCTGAGTCAGATACACGTGTGTCCACTTTGATTATCCAAGATATTAATTCTCAATGTGTGGTCACCACTCGTCATACCAAGATTACTATTTCTAGCACACCATATAAACCTAAAGTATCTTTTGATTATAATCTTGTCAACCATCTTGGTAAAACCCCTGCTCTGATATCTATCCTTGATCTATTGCGCACATCCCCCCGACACAAGGAAATCCTCGACAAAGCTTTGAAAGAATCCATTGTTCTGATCGATATTGATATATATATTGACCAGTTTCAGGCCATGATAGGGCACTTCTCTACATCCCAACATGCTACCTTTTCAAAGGATGATGTCCTGCTTGATTGTCTTGGTCATAATGATCCCCTGCACCTTGAGGTCTTTATCCATAATGGTAAAATTAGATGAGTCATGATAGATGGTGGAGCAGGACTTAACATATGTACCCTGAAGGTTGTCCTTGGTCTTTGTTATAATGAGAGTGATATTGATCCATCCAAGAAAATCACAATAAAGGCATATGATGACGGTGAACGTCCTTCCAAAGGAGTAATCATATTGCCCATCAGAATTGGTCCAGTTACTAAGAATACATTACTGCAAGTCTTGGATCTTGACCTGCCCTACAACATGATCTTAGGATGCCCATAGATCCATGCCAAGAAGGCAATTTCCTCCACATATCACCAATGTTTGGAATTTTTCCAAATGAAGTTGAGATAACTGTCCCAGGTGATCCTAATCCTTTCTGATTCTATGCTAATTTGAGAGAAGGTCCCGCACAATAGGTGCCTACAAATAGTGAAGCTACCCCAACCAATTCTTCCAAGTATGTTGATGCAGCCACCCTTGCCAAAATGGTCAAAGGAAAAATTAAAATTGAAGATAAAGGTTGTGGAGAGTATATAATGGCTCAAGAATTTCACATTGGGAAGCTTCCTCTCTCCCTAAAGTCCTATGGAAAACCAAGATTATTGCAAAAACAACCACCAAATACCACCCTGCAAGTTATGCCCTTGCCCACATTCAATAGTTAGGGAGGTTTGCATGAGGAACATGTGTATGATAATGCATTTAGCTGGATTTTCAAGGATAAGCGAAAACAAGAACAAGAACCCACTAAGATACATGTTGAAAGATATGGACCAGGGTTCAAAATAATATAGAAAAAAGGCTATGATGGCCATAGTGGTCTCAGAGCACAAAATCAATGGATTGTTCAACCTCTTTCTATGAAAGGCCATCCTCCTCATTTGGGAATTGGATTTAAACCATTGCGAATTGGCTCTTTGAATACTAAAGTGGCCTCATGTAAAAATGTGGATGTTTTGAACGATGATAAGGCATCTGAGGTTCCTCATTCTAAAAATACTAATTCAAATTAATGGGAATGGACTTGATATTCCTATAGTTCTTATGAGCTTGACCGTGTCTTCCCTAAGTTTGATGACCCACCAATTGAAGAGAAACATGTTAACAAAGCACCTCCTCCAATAACCTGTCCTGATCCTTGGGCTTCTATTTTCTGGGATCCTAGTCCTAAAACTTTTGTACATGAAGCCTCTAACTCTAATGAAACTGATCTTTACATCTTTGCCCTTACCCCTAGCTTCAAAACAATCTGCACTACTAATGATGATATCCCACTAGTTTACCCTGAACTTATTGATTGGGATGAACAAGGATCACTGAGCTTAGATTGCTTCAAAAATGATGAAGCAATAGAAAAATTCTTTGAGCTTCGAGAAGGCATGTCATCTGGAAATCATAAAATAGGATTCTCTATTGACCTTGTTGCTACAACATATTTTGGTGAGTCAACTCCATCTTCCAGTCACAAAAATGAAAATGATAAAATTAAAAAAGGAAAAAATGAAACGAATAGGTCCTTTGGTGAAAACCAAAAGGCACCAGTTGACCATACAAAAGTAAAAATAAAGGACGTATCTAAGGGTGAAAACCTCTTTGAGGCACCCAAGGATGGAATATTGGACATACCCCCTCTAAAGGAGAAGTCGGCATTGTTAATTGAAATGACTGGGGAAATCAACTTGGGAACGTTGAACAAACCAAAAATTATACACTTTGTAGCATCACTATCACAAGAAGAGAAGGAAAAATTTGTCAGATTCTTTCTTGAGAGACATATTTATTTTTCCTAGTCCTACACTGATATGCATGGTCTGGATCCTGAATTAGTTCTTCACCACCTACCTTTGCATCCAGGTATGAAACTAGTCAAATAGAAATTAAGGAAAATGCATCCCCAAGTATCTCTATTGGTAAAAGTAGAATTTAAGAAGTTACTAGATGTTGGTTTTATTAGACCCATAGATTATGCAGACTGAATCTCCAATCTGGTACCCATTAGAAAACACACTGGGGGCATAAGGATATGTACAAATTTTTGTGATCTCAATAAATCATGCCCTAAAGATGATTTTGATTTGCCTAATATCGACATCATTGTTGACATGACTGCAGGATATGAGATGCTATCACTGATGGATGGTTTCTCTAGTTACAATCAAATCTGCATCGCTTCTAAAGATCAACCAAAGACAACTTTCACATGTCCTTGGCGAACTTATTGTTGGAATGTCATGCCCTTCGGCCTCAAGAATGTTGGAGCAATGTATCAATGGGAAATGACCACAATCTTTCATGAATTCATGCATATCTTGATGGAAGATTATGTTGATGACCTACTCTACAAGTCTACGACCATAAAAGATCATTTAAGCATTCTGGCCAAAATATTTGAGAGAATAAAAGGATATAAGCTTCTCTTAAATCCCAAAAAGTGTGTTTTTGGAGTGGTTTCTGGAAAAATCCTAGGGTATATTATTTCTCAAAGAGGCATTGAAATGGATCCTAAAAAGGTGCAAGCTATTTTAGAGATTCCTCCGCCAAATACTCTAAAAAAGCTGAGAAGTCTACAAGGGAAATTATAGTCTATCCGTTGGTTCATTGCCCAACTTGCAGATAAGTGTCAGTCCTTCCAAAATCTATTACATAAAGGTGTGACTTTTCACTGGAATGAAAAATGTGAGCAATCTTTCCAATAATTGAAAGAATATCTATTACATCCTCCAATTTTGATGCCTCCCATTCTAGGCAAGCCATTCATCTTGTATATTTCTGTTATAGAAATTGCATTGGATGTTCTTCTCGCACAGCATGATGAAAAAGGAAGAGAAAGAGTTGTCTATTATATAAGAAGAACACTGGTTGGATATGAATTGAATTATTCACTCATTTCATGAGCCTATCTTGTTGTGGCTTTTTGCAATACGGAAACTAAGACATTATATGCTACATCAGAAAACTATGCTCGTGTCCCGAATTGATCCATTGAAATATCTTTTAGGAAAAGAATCTCTCATAGGCTACCTAGCCAAATCGGCCATGCTCCTGAGTGAATTTGAAATTAAGTATGTAGACAAAAAAGCAATTAAAGGCCAGGTGATAGCAGATCAGCTTGTAGATGCACTAGTTCCAGATGATCACCCATTGCTCTCAAAATTTCTAGATGAGTCTATTTTCACATTCACCGACTCTAATGAATGGCAACTTTATTTTGACGGCTCACACACTAGACATGGATCAGGGGCAGGCATCATGTTTGTCACTCCACAAGGTGATGTAATACCAAAATCCTATAGAATTGCATGTGAATGCACCAACAACATCGCCGAATATGAAGACCTTGTCACTGGACTCAAGCTTTCTATTCAATGGAAATACAACATCTCAAAGTGTATGGTGACTCCCAATTAGTCATCTGACAAGTAACTAATGACTATGAAACAAAAGATGAAAATTTGGTACCTTACAAATAGTTGGTTGATTTTCTAAAGGATCAATTTGTTACAATAAGCTTTCAACAACTTCCCCGTGTACACAATAAACATTCATATTCTATGGCTACTATCGCCTCTATGATTAAAATGCCAAAAAATGAAGAACGATGTGAATTTCTTGTCAAGCAATCATTTCTTCCTGCATTTAATATTCCACAATATCAGCTCATGTGTGATATTGTTGTCTTGATTCCCCTTGGTACCAAGATTTTTATAATTACCTACATGCCCAAATATTACCTCCTACCCTGTCTCAAAACAAACGCCAATCCCTTATTCATCAAGCCTCCTGCTATGTCATCGTCGGTGATACCCTCTATAAGAGAGCCTTTGACCAAACCCTCCTTAGAGGCCTCAATTCCCGAGAGGCTATAACTTCTTTACACGAGGTCCATGATGGTATTTACAGACATTTTAATGGTTTAAGTCTTGCTAAGAAGCTGGTAAGAGATGGATATTATTGGCCCACCATGAAGCAAGATGCGCACAAGTTTGCTAAAAAATGTTATAAATGCCAGATCCATGGCAATTTGATTCATACTCTAGCATAGGATCTACAACCATTTGTCTCTCCATAGCCTTTTTCTCAATGGGCATTTGATCTTGTAGGGAAGATTACACCTTTGTCTTCCGATGCCCACAAGTATATCATAATGGTTGTATCATCTTAAAATGGAAGCACTTCCATGTTAAGAACATTTATCCCTCCTTAGGGAATGTTTTTTACCACCATCATAATTTCCCCTCCTTTCTACATCATATCCTACCTTTGTGCCTATTTAGGACCTTGATTGGGCCTCTTTGAGCACCTTCTATCCCACCTGGCACTTCTTCCAGGGGTTCTAACCCCCTGGGTCAAGGTCGACCTCAAACTTGACCTAGGTCAGGGTCAAACTCAACCTTGACCTAGGTTAGGGTTGACCTCAACCTTGACCTGGGTCCCCCTTTCAAAATTGGAAACTTGTCGGCTTCCGGAGGTCATCAAAAATTCATTTTTCCCGCTTTCGGGTCGGCTGTTTTGGGTTTCGAAGTGGAAAATCCTAAATTATATTTAATATATGTCCTCTTCTAGGGGTATGGGTCTAATTTGAATTTAATTCTCCTATGTCAAAATCCTTATAAGATTGTGCCCTATTTTCATATAAAAAGAATTTTTCTCCTCTCATTTTCTCTAAGCGATTTTGAGCAATAAGAAGTCTTCTAAGTGCAAAAAGCTCTAACCAAGATTTTGTCAAGAAGAAAAAAGTCCAAGCATCCATTGTTCTACATGTTCTCAATATTTCAAGGTGTTAAAGTCTTCCTCTCAAGCATTCAATTCCTCCATTGAAGATCAAGGATTCAAGCTTTCAATCCTTTGAAGGGATTTGGTTCAAGCATTCAAGATTTATCATTCAAGCCCTAAATCTAGCCATCATGATGGTGTTATCTTCCTTCAAGATCCTTTGTGCATCCTCAAGAATCTTTCATTATCTCTTCAAGGTGGATTCCAAGCATACAATCATGGAGGTTTATTGTTTCTAAAGTCCATGCTTTCATAGTTACATATTTTTCTACATTAGAATTACAATTGCATGTCCATTGAATATCAGAGCTTCATTATTAGATTCAATTCTACTACTTGATAGCATTCTATACTTTATTGATTTCAAGGTTAATTCCTAAATCAGGGTTTGACTAAGGCAAACCCCTCCCCCCAACAAACAAATCTCTTTTTCTTGTAGGTACAGGTTTGGGACTGAAGATTTGAACTCAGATTTGGATACCCTTTTCAGCGAACTATCGGTATCCGTGAACAGATTTTTTGTCGGACCTGTGCAGGTCAGGGTCAAGATTATTGGGTCAGGGGTGACATTTGTGGGTCAAGGTCAACCTTTTTCTCAAGAAGGTGTTGGATCAAAAAAAAAAAGTTTGGGTTTTGTTCGTCTCTGCATTCTAGTTCCGGATCATACTTTAGATTTTCCAAAAATAGAGTACAAACCTCAGAAAATAGCATTCTTTGATCTACAATATTTCAAGGTTAGTGTATTTCTCCTATCCATTTCAGTTCAAATCCTTAATCATTCTAAATCTATCACACATTTACATTCATTTCAAAACACATTTTTAAGAGGGAAACCTAGGATCTCCTTCTTTATTCTTATTCCCAATAGATTGATTCATTTATGCATTGA
>MU227338.1:1297-21084 GCA_018584345.1 Thuja plicata | reverse complement strand
AATTAATTGAGCATCTATTTATACAAGTATTTGACCTATTTTAGAATCACGCATTACAATGTTAACTCTAGATCCAAGGTATACAACTTGACCTTGATCCTTTAGTTTGCATGTTTTAAATCAGTTGAACTAATAAAAATAATAATATTTTCATTTCTTTTCCCCCATGTAATGTATTTAAAACAAATCAAGAAGCTAAATATAAAACTTCAGTGATTTATCTGACGTGGAAAGTCAGATCCACTTTTTGTGGGATGTAACTGACTGTCGGTTCTTGATCGTCGGTGTGAATTGAAAGTTTGTTGGTGTTCCTTCTTTGAATTGATTGTTGGGTTCCCTTCATCTGTCGGGTTCCACTCTTGACTATATTGTCAGGTTTCACTGTTGGTTACTCATCGGGTTCCTTTGTCCTTTTTTTCATTGGGTAACATTGAATAGTGTTTGTCGGGATGCTTTGTACTTAGCAGTATTGGTAACCTTGGCATTGGGTAGTGTTGTGCCCTGTCTGTTAGTGTAGTATAAACTAATGGTGTTTATCATGTTTTTCCTTGCATATACAAATGGAAAAATATAATGTCTTCAATCTCCCCCTTTGACATTAGTATCAAAAACTGATATGTGCATAATACTAAAGTGTTTAGTATGTACACCATGTATATATCCTTGTCATTATATGACTCCCCCTAACTGTATGCATTGGTATAGTATAAGTATATTTACATGTATACTTGCCTTTGTACTATACATTCCCCTTTTTTTTCTTTCCTCTTTCAAATTACTGACTGTACAAATCATTTCTTCCTTTCATTTCCCCCTTTTACTGATTGACTGTACATATCATTTCCCCCTTTTTTGATAATCATGACAAAAATGTACAACTTATAAATTGTCAAAAATGTGACAAAAATGTGTAACTTATAGTGTGTCAAGAATTTTGGAGTGAGTGTTCTTGATATCTTCTATCATTTTATCCCATTTTTCTTTGAGGAGTTCTAATGCCATGTGCTCTAGTTCAATTCGGGCATGCATATTATAAATGTTGTCTAAGACAGACATTTTTGGGGTGGCAATAAGTGCTCTTGCCTCTGTCATATGCTGTTGTAGTAATGTGAGAGTTGGTAAGAGTTGAGATTGAAGCTCATTCACCTCATCTCTGAACTTGGTTTCTGCAATCTGTATATCTTGTCTCAGCTTCTGAGCTTGCTTGAACTATTCATTGTGTAATTTGATTGTTGCTTCATTGTTTGTGAGCCCTTTTGCACTCACTTGGAGATCAACATCAATCTATGCTATCTTATCAGTATACTCCTTTGTGATTTGATCTAAAGTGCACAATTTTTGTATCAAAGCTATATATTCTGAAATTATGGGGTCTACTATGCTTACCAGTTCAGATAGCTTCACCTTTTGTAGTGCCACTTCTTGGCTTATCTTATCTACTAACTTGAATTTATACTTCTTTTCAAGTCTAGCTTCCATAGCCTTTTTAGCATCTATGTTTTGAGATGTGATAGCATCAGTGATAACCACTAGTTGATCAAGCAAGGGAGTTGTTTAATCAACATCTGTATCAGGTACAATTTGCTGGAGTATTCCTTTTGCAACTTCAAGTACCTTTGCTTCTTTTGTGGCTTTTCTCAACTTATCCTGCATGGATTTCCTTTCACAAAGTCTTGCATACTTTGTCAACTTAGTAGGATCCAATGTTCTAGGATCACATACTGGAATCTCAATTATTCCATCCAGAGTGACTAGATTCTTGTTCTTGCTCTTCTTCTTCCTTGAGATTTTTGTAGAGGCAGATGTATGAACTACCATTGCTAGTTCATTTGTTTTTTTTTTAGGCACTCGGTGAAGGTTTTGAAGATGAAACCTCTTGTGTCTTCTACTCAAGTGTTCACCTGTCGGTTAGGTGAAGACATCTCTTCACCAACCTTGGGTGTTTTAGCAGATTTTTGTTCAGTTTTCTTTTGAGAATCATCTATCTTTGCTTCTTCACTCTTCTCCTTCTTCTTTTCTTTCTCTACTTGTTTTTCTCCTTCTTTATTTTGATTAGTAGACTTGTCTTGCTGATCATCAGTTGCAGCTTGATCTACAGTTGTATCTTTGGGTTCATCTATTGTTTCCTTTGTTTCAGCATCACCCTTGTCTTCGGGTGTGCTTGTATCTATTGTAGATTCTTCATTTCCTTCTAGCAGATTGATGGCCTTCATCAATACCAGAATATTGTTCTATGTGCCTATTTGTGCTGCATCTACAGTTGTGTCCTGCTCGTCAGTTTGATCTTGTTGAGTAGTGACATCTTCATCTTTTTGTATTGATCTGTAGGGTCCAGTTCTGTGATGTCAATAATGGAAGTGTCTGGCCATATTTCATTAGCAACATCCATGTCCTTATTTCCTTGTGTCTCCAATTTTTGTTGCTTGTTTTGATCCTTAAGAGATATGAAAATGACATCATCTTCTTTCTGTGGATCTTTATCAGAATCACAGTGAGTGATGTCTTGAATGTCAAGATCATCAATGAATTTTTCTAAGTCAATGGGCTCATTATTCTCTACATTATCCAAAGAAATGTGCTTAGGACTTTCTTTATCTTTTTTCTCCTCTACATGAGGTGTGTCAGTGAGAATTAATTGATTCTCACAACTTGTTGATTCTGCAGGTAGATGAAGAATTTGTCTCCATTTAGCATATGTCATATTGTCTAGCTCTATAAATTTATCTTGTAGCACCTTGTAAGATCTTATCTTTGACACAAATTTATTGGAATGCTTTTTCATTATTTATTTTATCTCTTCCATTTTGGATTCAGGAGGCATGAGTGTGACAAGTACCCTCTCCCTTGCCTCCTTTTCTGTGTGCAAAGCATAAGACCATTATTGTGAAATTTTATCGTCCAGTTCTTTGGGTATTTTGTCAATAAACTCAACTGGTACATATTTGAACTTGACCATAGCTCTAATTATTACATCTTGTATTTTATGTTGGTCCTCTGGCTCCAATTTTTCCCATTGTTTGATTTTTCTATCGGTCATGGTACCAGTTGTAGCAATTGAGTCAGCAATTTCATCCATTCTTCTAGGGGATAAGATTTTCTTATTTATTTCAGGCTCATCCTATTTTGAATCTTCTATGTCATTCTTGGTCCTGACTAGTTTCCTCCTCCTTTTAGTAGGTGTTTGCTTCTTTGTTTGTTGCTTCCTCTTATAGGTCCTCACTTGACCTTTCTTAAGAACTGTAGTATCTTTTACAGTTTGGCTTCTTGTCCTCTGAGCAACTATGGTCCTTGGTTTCTTGGTTGGAGGTGGAGGCACATCAGATTCAGTGGCCTCAGAATCTAATTCTTTCTCATCTTTCTCTTCACTAACGGTACCATGTTCCTCGGTTTCCTTTATTTGTTCTTTTTACTCCTCATTGACCGACAACATCTTTTCAAGATTCTTCACCATCTTTTTTTTCTTGTTGACAGTGTTCTTGATTACTAGGCATGTTTTTATCTTGGTCTTGGCCTCTTCATATGTCCCAAATCTTGTTTTCTTTCTATCAAGTGGTTCATTCAACAATGCATCAATTGCATTTTTTGCTTGATCTATGTTTATCTCATAGTCAAGAGGTGCTAACCAGGTTTTCCTTGGTACAAATGGTTTAATGTGAGTGAAATATGAATCCACCATAAAACATATTCCATCCCTATGCTTCTCAATTAACTATTCAGGGATCCTCACTCTTTCCATCATCTTTTCCTTGAAGTCAAGGAAGTATTCAATCATCACTGAATCAAAGTTATCACCTAGTGACTTGATAAGGTCACTAATCTACAATGTGACTGGCTTGGTAGTGTCCCACTTCACTTTGCCAACTGAAGGAAAGTGTTCTTGAAAATAAAAGAATATACACATTATAAGTGAACTGAACTTACATGTGTTTGTCTTGGAAGACCTGATTGTTTTCATATTTTCATAAAGTTTCTTCAACAGGATCTCACACAGATCCATTTGTATTCCCTTTGTGACAATCTTGTAAGTTGTGCTTACTACTATTGATGCTATGTTGTTTAACCTGTTGGCTTGGAATATTTTGTAACCTATCACACATGCACCGAACCTTGGTTCCTCGTCGATGATGGTGTTCACCTTAAGTCCTCTATTATCCCACACAACATTGGTGAGTTTTTCAACTTCTGGTTGAGAGGGATGCTTATGTGCCTTAGGTTTGTCAGTTATGGGGTAACCTACTATAGCATGTAACACATCCTTTGTGATCTACTTGGGTTCATCCAACCATAGCTTTTGGTCATGCATTCTGCTTAGTACCAACCTAATCCATCCAGTTTTGAAAACCCTAAGGAAATATAGGGCATTTGTTATCCCTTTTACCTGTAAGTGTTTGTGTTCTTCCTTCAGGTTCCCTTGTTCATCACACATCTTCTTGTAAGTTTGATCTATCTCCAGATCACAAATGTCAGCGATCTTGCAGTGAAAATAGAACCTAACATCTTCTATCAACAAAACCCTAGGTGGAATTTTCAAAAATGTGCCAGAATCATCGGGTTGTGATGTAATCTCTGGGCATATCTTGTATTTAGGCTCCACACAAGTGCTATTCTCTATCAACTTAACTACATTCTTCTTATCACTCTTCAATTTTACTATTCTTGAAGTGGTTGCCATTGTGTTTCGAATTTAGGGATTTTTTGAAAATAATAACAGAGTTCTTCGGTGTTCTCGGTACTTAATTTGATTTGTGTAACTTGTAAGTGATCGGTTTGGATTGTGTTGGATCGAGTTGATGTTGCTTTTCTAAATTCTCTCTTTTCATTCTATTTTTTATATCCTCTGGTTGCTCAAATTGCGTGTGAAAAATGAAGTACTTCCGTCAAGTATTTATAGACTTTTGCCCTAAGTATGTCATAAATGTTCAACAACTCATCGGGTCATAAAGATGGAGTTCATCAGGAAGACTCTCAAATAACAGTCTCAGTGTTGACAGGATGCTCGGGATGGATGTTAAGATTATTGTTTTCACCGACGGATCTTGGTGTTGTGTCAAGACAACTTTGTGACTTTGCTTCCTTATCGACTTAGCCTTTTTATGTGTTGACCAACAATTCTTGGTAAGTGTAGACAGCTCATCCTTTTATGTTCACCGATAATTTTTGGTATATGTTTACCAACGGGGTTGTTTTTTCAGAATTGTAACAAGTAACATAATATGCATCTTTATTCATGCAGATTTTGATTATCTATCAATTTATATAATGGAACTGATGCAAAATATGACTTGGTGTTGTGCAGTTCCATACTTACTTGTTCAGCTTTACGCGGGGGTGGTGATGTCACCAAATCAATGGGATGAGGTGTCACCTACTACATTACTTGGTCTAGCTTCCTCAATGGTTGAGGCTTTCCTCCACATTTGCTTTCTTATTTTCTTGATGTCTTCAATGGTGTTACCATTTGCAAAAGTGGTGGTTTCTGTTATTCGGTCTCTACAGTCCTTCTTTAGATGTCCAAACTTATGATAGTGTAAACATGCCATTCTAGGGTTGGTCCAGCCTCTAGACCTTTTGGTCCATGTTCTCATGTTGTTTGTAGCTATGTGACCATATCTACCACATGTTGTGCAGTTTATCCATGTATTGTAGTCCCAAACATATGAATTACTGACTCTTCTTGGTTTGTAAGCATTTTCTTCATTTTTGGGTTTCCATGCTTCAATTTTCTTCTTCCTGTATTCAAGAGATGTGTGCCCATGCATTTTTTAGGTGGGACAATGCTTTTCCATATAGGTTTCCTTCTTTGGTTCTTTCACCTTTGATTTACATTCATGTACTTTATGTCCTTTCATGTTGCAATTATAACAATGTCCTATGAATGTAAATGTGGATTTAGGAATACCTTTTTCTTTGCTCCTGCAGATGTTTGAGGTGTAGCCTTTCTTTCCACAGTGATTGCATGTCAGCTTCCTTGGTCTAGGATTTGTGTAGGCATCTTTTGGATCAGCTTCATTTGATGACTCTCCATGCTCATTGTACCCTAGTCCAGTGTTGGTGTTGTGTCTTCTTTGTGCATTCAAGAATTCATCCATCCTTTTTGTACTCTCTCCAGCTCTCTTAATCATGTCATTATGTCATTGTTGAATTGTAGCCTCATTCTTTAGTTTTTCATTCTCTTCTCTTAGTTCACCGATAATCTGTATTCTTTCTATGAGTTCCATATTCATTTTGTTTTCTTCTTGACTCATAAGAATAATCTGATTAGTTACCTCATGGTGATGCTCTATGGGTCTTTGTATCTCAGAATCCTTTTCTTGTAGCTTTTCTATGATCTTTCTTCTATCATTAATAGATAGTGTTCTTTCTTTTTCAACTTGCCTTGCATTGTTCATGACATCAATCATTCTTACCATTTGTTTCTCTTGACCGATTTGCAAAGGTTTGACTTGTCCAGCCAGATGTAGATTGATTTTAGTTAGGCTTGTGATGCTTTCTTCTGATGTATCTGATGCCTTTCTTGTATTTGATCCTAAAGACTCAAAGAAATCTGGAATCTCTTCCTCTTGATAATCTATCTCATTATAGCGAGAAGCCATATTCTTTCTTTCATCTAGCAGTTGTCTCATACTGATTCTAGCTTCTTTATACTATTCATACAACATCTGAATTTCAAGCTTTTTATTCTCAATATTTTTATCAAGTTTGTACTTCTCCATTGTATGATCTTTTTTCTTAATCCTTTAAGATTTCCAAGAGGAGACTCAGCTCTGATACCAATTGTTGGGATTAATGGGAAGTAGTACTAAGAGGGGGAGGTTGAATCAGTAACTCTAAAACTTTTAACACTTTTCACCTTTCATCATTAGTAATCAATCTTTACTGTATTACCGACCATATATGATGTTCTTTCTTATGCATGTAGTATTAATTCATAAACTTAATTGTATGCAACATTCATAGAAACATTCATGAAATTAATAGACACATAACACAAGATATGATATCGCAAAATACTCTTGTTAGGAAGTAAAAATTGTGGTGGGGATGGCACCCACAAAACTTCACTATCTACAGAATGGAAGGGAGTTGGTTAAGGCTTACAATTTGATCACTTCTGATGATCTACCCTATTAGGAGTATTAATGTGGAAACCTATTAGGATCTACTTTGTTAAGAGCTTTAGAAACACTGATGTAGTGTGCACTTGATTAAGAGATTTACAATAGGACTATTAAGTCCAACTTCCTTGAAAGGATTTCTTAAGTGTACCCCACTTGTTAGAATGTGTATAATATGTTTGACCTGACTGTATGCAATCTATAATTTCTTATTACAAATCCATTAAAGCTTATAGTATATGAATATCACCTATAGTGATTGATTAATACCTTTTCCTGCTCGTCGATAGCCTTTGTTCTGTTCTTGAAAAATTGATTTGATCTTTGTCTTTGCTGCTGCATGAATTCTCTTATCTGATCCTTAGATGCTCTCAATGGCTGAAATCATCATCGAACAACATGTTCATAATTGATTGAGCATCTATTTATACAAGTATTTGACCTATTTTAGAATCATGCATTACAATGTTAACTCTAGATCCAAGGTATACAACTTGACCTCGATCCTTTAGTTTGCAAATTTTAAATCAGTTGAACTGATAAAAACAATTATATTTACATTGCTTTTCCCTCACAAAATGGATTTAAAACAAATCAAGAAGCTAAATATAAAACTTTAGTGATTTATCTGACGTGGAAAGTTAGATCCACTTTTTGCAAGATGTAACTGATTGTCGGTTCTTGATCATTGGTGTGAATGAAAATTTTGTCGGTGTTCCTTCTTTGAACTAATTTTCAGGTTCCCTTCATCTGTCAGGTTCCACTCTTGACTGTATCATCGGGTTGCACTTGTTGGTTACTCATCGGGTTCCTTTGTCCTTTTTGTCATCGGGTAACACTGAATAGTGTTTGTCGGGATGCTTTGTACTTAGCAGTATCGGTAACCTTGGCATCGGGTAGTGTTGTGCCCTGTCTTTCGGTGTAGTATAAACCGATGGTGTTTATCATGTTTCTCCTTGCATATACTAATGGCAAAATATAATTTCTTCATTAATTTTCTTCATTAATTTTCTTCATGATTTATTCCACCTTTCTCTATCCAATTTTCCCCTAATTATGCTTCCATTTCCTATTAATTTGCTTTTTCCTTTTCCCTCCATTATGCATTGATTTACGCATACTAATTATGGAAATTGTCTCTCATTTTCTATAAATTGAGATGCAATTCTCTCATTCAAGTTTGAACCACTATCTCTTAGTATTCTTGCTTTCAACTTTGGCTTTTCAATACTTGTGCATTTTTGTCATTGACAAATAGCAACAATAATCTACTCTATGGAGAAGAAAGGAGAGAATTCGAGAATCATTTGAAGGGGGTTTCTATGTGTTTCTTTCATATGTTTTTGAATTCCAATTTAAATGGCTCTAATGTTAGATTAGATAGGTTTGCATATTTTTTAGGGTTTTGTGGTTACCTAGATATGCATATTTTGACTATTTCTAGTCTTACATTTGGTTAATTATCAAATTAAAAAAGAAAAAACTTTTGGGGATGGGTGTCAATATGAACTAGTAGGCATGAGGGAAACAAATACAAAGCAAGAGGAAGGAGGTAATAAAAAACTAGAAAATCATTTTTAAAAACTATGGATATCTCTAAAAAAATAGCGAAAGTCGAATATGATTATGGGGATAAGAAGTCCAAGAGGAAATTAATTAAGAAAAATGAAATGTTGATGGAGATGTAGAAGGCCAAGTGGATATTATAATAATGTTGAGATCGGGGATGGGAAACACCCTTCCCAAGGGGAAATGAAACTCCTTTTGTGGAATGTTAGAGGCTTAAATACCCCTAGAAAGGGGGGTGGTTAAGAGCAACCTGGAATGAACAAAGGTCAATATTTTCATTTTGTAAGTGTAATATCCTAAATTATAATCACTTGTATACTCTATAATTTAATTATTTTTTAGTGCCTACCTTAGTGTATTTGCATTATACGACTCTCTAATTGCACTTAATGTATCCCTAATTCAAATTTGAGTCATTTTCTCTCTTCAAATTGTCCAAAACTTGATGTAGGATCTAATATCTATGCATCCTTGTCTATTTTCCTCCAATCCCAAATTAATCTCACCTCTTAGGTCCTATTTTTCCTCCTTTTAGCCTCATTATTCAACCTCGTTGTTGGAATCAACCATGGGTTTTAAATTCTAATTGTTGGATCAACAGTGACCTGGCCCTTGAGATAAACCAAAATCCATGAGGACAAGGTTGACTTAGGTCATCCTTGTCCTAGACTAGACCAACCTAACTAGGCCTTGTCCTAGGAGATTGGGCCTATATTTAGGGCATGGGTCCATCTTGATGGATTAGAAGGATTTTCAGATTTGTGGTCGACCATGCAATTCTGACCTCTAAAATCACTATAAAAGAAACCTATTTGCTTCATTTTGGCATAATGAAATCAATTGCAAGGTGAAGACCCCAATTTGATCACAACAAGAAATTGCAAGGTGTAAGCCCAAGCTTGATGGCATCCATTGAAGCAAAGGTTGGCCATTAAAGAATTCTTTTAGCATTCAAATCTAGCATCTATAACTTCAAATCATACATTCAAGTCATCATTTTGTACATCATGGAGTTTCAAACAAATTTTGAGGATGGATAGAAGTAATTTTTCCTTTGGTGGCTTGAGGGTGGAATCACAAAAATGAGGGTTGACTAAGTCAAACCCTATATATCCACCCACACACACATTTTCCAGATTTGAAGGTTCAAAAAGTGCAGGGACAGATTCAGATTCAGAGACCTTTTTGTATGTCTATCTCATATATCTACCTTTCCACAGTCCAAAAATCCTTTGGACAAGGCTGAGGTAGGTTAGCCTTGTCCAGGACTAGGCCAACTTGGGTCAGCCTTGTCCTTTCCAGAATCAGAATTCTCAATCCTGAAAGTTGCAGGTTTTAAATTTGCCAGATCAGAAAATTTCCAACATCTGGGATTATGACAATAAAAAAAAATCAAGTTCAAAGTGCAATTTTCCTCCCCAACTTTCAGGTTCACACATTCCTATCCCTATTTAGTTTCATCTACTTTCATAATAAGCCTTATACTTTCATATTTACATATCATTTACATAGACTCTATAGGAATTATCCAATCTAACCCTATAAGGTCTAGATCCTATGTTAGCACCCTTACTCACTTGGTTGTGCTTACCGGATCTATCTTGTAGGATAGGATTCATGAATTATACCTTTAATGTTGGATAGTTAGATCTTGCATACATTTCAATAATTTTTAAAAATGACAAAAATATTTTCATTTAGTGATTTACTTTTCACGCATTGCATTAGCTTAGATACATCTTTTATGTTCTTATTAGTTTGTTTATTACTTATTCTTTGTTACATCATAAAAAGGGAAAAATAACAAAAGCATAGTTATATTTTATTTCCTTGCATTGCATTTACATTTGGAAAATTTAAAAATAATTTCATTTCATTTGTCTTTAGCTTGTTTCAAACATGTATGGTATTTTTATTAGTGAGTATTTTGATGATTTATTTACTAATCATGATGTTAGGAACCCTCATGAGATGTCTAGTAGTGAAGATTTTGTTACGAAAGGTGAAGTCTCTAATGACTCCATCTCTACTAAGTATTATTCTACATCCCTTCAACCAACCTTTTACCAAAAACTTCTTTAATCTCTTCCTTTGAGTGATTATATTTTTAACATTGAAACACCTAAAGTAGTTGTCCATGTTCAACCTATGACAACTAATAAGCCTATGATAACTTTCAAAGGATGCACTCAATCAAAACCTCTTCAAAATTTCACTACACCTATCATCACAAGAAAAGGATATAATCAACAAGATTCTCTCCAAAATCCAAACAAGCCTATTATAACTATGAAAGGAAAATTCAGAAGTCCTTTGGAGTTTATTAGGGAATATCATGCGGTGGATCACACCTACCGTACAAGAAATAATCATCAACATACTAATCTAGTTGTTCCTAATTCTTTACCACCTTCTCAACCTGTGCTTCCTCCAGTACCATGCTTACCTCCCCATCTTGGAAAGGAGTATAATTTGCTAGAACAATCATGTTCCAATCCTGCTAATATTTCTCTTTGGGAACTCCTTCAAACTTCTCCTACATATCATGAAGCCTTGCAAAAATATTTAACTACTCTTCCAACTCCTCCACATATTCAAGATAACATAAATTCCTTTTTGGAATGTATGCATACTATGCATATTCCACCTCTAATTGTCTTCACACAATATTATTTACCCTCCAAGGAAGTTCAGTATCAACATGATGCCCTTATGGTGGCTGTTCTTATCAACGGTAACCTCATTCGTATAACCTTAATTGATAATGGGTCTTGATTAAATTTTTGTATTATAGACATGTTGAAAGAAATCAAAGTTGATATTTCAACTATTAAACCTAATTTTCTTCCTATTCATGGCTTTGAAAATGTTTCTAATAAAACATTGAGTACCATCAACTTGCATATTAAGGTAGGACCTATTATCTTAGACACTCCTAATCATGTCATGCTTGGACCTCTCAATTACAATCTTCTTTTGGGTAGACCTTGGTTACATGCTATCCACATTTTTCCTTCTACTCTAAATTGAAAATTCAAGTTTATCTACAATAATTTAATGTACTCTCATGGAGGATGATAGACTAAATATTTGTTTGAATATTGAGTCAAGCACCAAACCCATGTATGTTGAATAAACTCAAGATCAAGAACATAAGGATGATCCTTCTCCTACAAGTGTCCTTTTAGAAGATGATTGGGGAACCTTGGACTTCACACAAAATTATATTGGAGAATATAAAGTTCTAATGCTTGAACATCAACAACCTAAACTTGACAAAGAGCCTATAACATCAACACCTCTTTCTGATGAGCTTAGTAACAACTTTCTTGTTGCTCCCTCAAGTGAATCTTTAGAAGCTATTAAACCTGATTTTTATGACATAGTAGCTCATGAATATCCGTTGACTATTTCGGATATGACTTCCTTATTTGGTCATGGTTATCATTTATTAGCAAAACATGGATTCAATGGACAAGGATGTGGAAAACATGAACAAGTAATTCACATAACCTTAGACAAAGATGGAAATGGACATTCTTATGGGTTAGGTTTCAATCCTTATAAGTGGCCATTACCTGTTCCCCTCAATTTTAACAACATTTCTTTTGGACCTCTAAAAGTTGTGAATCCTCATCTTATTGATTTTCATCAACAATATTATTTAGATTCCTTTAGTAATAATGATGTTTTAGCTAAATTCTTAGGGGCATTTGATAATCTTCCTCCTTTTAAGAACAATATGAGATTTCCTTATCGCTTGAATGTTAAAGCATACTTTTGGAATAAATCACTTCTAAACATCACCATGATCCTCCTTTGCCTATGAACATTTCTCAAAAAAGAAATCTTTTGATTACTGACACCATTGATGTACAAATGGATCCTTATAACAATGAAAAAATCATTAAAATTGGAAAATGTTTAGATGAAGATGAACGAAAAGATCTTACTTCTCGTCTTATTTAATTCTCTGATGTATTTTCTTGGACTTATTCTGATATACCTAGTATTGATCCCAAAATTTTCACACGTAGCATATTCCTTCTTCCTAATGCAAATTCCTTAAAACAGAAGATATGCAAGATGAATCCTAGTATTTTTGTTCTCATGAAAGCTGAAATTGAAAAGCTCCTTGATGTTGGTTTTATTCATCCTATTGACTACTATCCTTGGATCTCAAACATTGTAGTTGTATCTAAGGGTGACAATAAAATATGAATGTGCACTAATTTCCGTGACTTAAAAAAAGCTTCCTTGAAAGATGATTTCCCACTCCCAAACATTGATATGATTGTGGATTCAACGGTGGAACATGCTTTATTATCTTTCATGGATGGTTTCTCTGGATACAATCAAATATTTATCCCTACTCATGATCAATATAAACTACTTTCATTACTCCTTGGGGAATCTTTTGTTTGGTCATCATGCCCTTTGGGTTGAAAATTGTGGGAGCTACATATCGACGTGTTATGACCCTTATCTTCCATGATTACATCCATAAGATTCTTGAATATTATGTAGATGGCATTCTTTCCAAATCCATTACTTGTAAGGATCATGTGCCTATTCTTAGACAAATCTTTGAACGCATACATCAATATAACATGTGCTTGAATCCTCAAAAATGTGCTTTTTGTGTAGACAATGGAAAAATTCTTAGATATATCATCTCAAAGAGGGGTATTGAAGTGGATACTAAAAATATTGATGTCATTATCAATATGCCACCTCCCCAAAATATTTTACAACTTTGTATTTTGTAAGGAAAAATACAAGTTATTCACCGCTTTGTATCACACTTGATGGATCGTACGATTCCTTTTACTTTCTTGATAAAGAAATACTCTACTTCTCTTGGAATGATGAGTGTAAACAAATATTTGAGCAATTCAAATAATATCTTGTTAATCCTCCTATCTTACAACCCACTCAACCTGGTCAACCATTCTTTCTATACACTTCCACTTCTCCTAACGCTTTAGTTGTTGTCTTAGGCCAACATAATAAGAATGGAGAAGAGTGACTAGTATATTATATCAGTCATACTTGGGTGGACTATGAAACTCGGTACACTACGATAGAAAAACAATGTATAACTTTAGTTTTTGATTGTTAGAAACACTGACATTACCTTCTTAATGCAAAAATTAATGTCATCATAAAATTTGATCCTTTGAAACATTTTTTTCTCAAAAACAGATTTATTTGGCCATTTACCTAAATGGGTTATGATGCTGTGTGAATTTGATTTAAATTTTGTTTATCAAAAAGTAAATAAAGGACAGGCTTTGACCTACCATCTCCCTAAAGCTCCTTCACCTACTTTGAATTCTACTTCTATCACTTTTCCTAATGAATTTGTCTTACCTATCGATACTGATGAAATGATGAAACAAGGGAATTGTACTTCGATGGATCTTGATGCAGAATTGGCTCTAGTGCTTGTGTTATTCTTGTATATCCTTCAAATAATCCTATACCTTTTCCATACCATCTTAATTTATCTTTTACTAACAACATATTGGAATATGAATCCCTTATTGTTGGACTAAAAGCAACTTTATCACTTAAAGTGCAACATATTAAAATATTTGGAGATTCACAATTGGTTGTGCAACATATTAATGGAACATATGAAGATAAACATACTAAGTTAAATGAATATTTTGATCTAGCCTTAGGTTTTCTTTCAAAATTATCCTTCTACTCTATTTCAAACCTACCTCATAAAGATGATAGATACGTGGATGCCATGGAAAGTGTAGTTTCTCTTATCACCTTAGAAAACAATCTTGAAAGCTATCTTTTCACTATACATAATCTTGGTAGTCCTACTATATGTGAAAGATCTAATGATGAAACTTATTGTTTTAGTATTCATTTGGATGAATTTTATTCACACATCTTTCATTATTACTTAAAATATGATACTTTTCCTGAATCAACAACAAGAAATACTAGAGATAGAATATGCAAAACTTGCTACAAGATATATCATCCTTGCTAACATTATTTATAGGTGCTCTTACAATGGTCTTTTGTTTTGATGCCTTAATAAAACTGAGATCCTCATTTCTTTACAAGAATCCCATTCAAGATCTTGTGGTGGTAATTTTGGTGGAAAGTCCTTAGTTAACAAGCTCCTTTGTATGGGATATTATCGGCAAACCATGGAGCAAGATTCTTTTTCCTTTGTCAAACAATGTCCTCAATGTCAGCAACACAATAATCTCATCCATGCTCCTGGGCATGAAATCCACTCTTAGGTATCTTTGTGGCCTTTAAATCTTTGGGGATTGGATCTCATTGGAAATATATCACCCCCCTTCCTCTCAAGGCCATACATACATCATCACTTCTACTGATTACTTTACCAAATGGGTGGAAGTAATGTCTCTTCACTCTACTATATTTGATTTCATTTTCAAATTTATTCTATAAAACATCATTGCTCAATTTGGTATATCGTCAACAATAATCTTTGATAATGGTAGTCCTTTTAAAAATAAAGAAGTAACAATATTCTTGGAAAAATACCATATCAAGCAATATTTTTCTACCCCATATTATCCTCAATATAATGGTCAAGCTGAAGCATCTAACAGAACCATTGAGAAAATTCTTAAGAATATTGTTAACAAACATGCTAAGGATTGGCATACATAGTTGACTTATGCCTTATGGGCTTATAGGATAAGTGTTCACATTGCCACAAGAACAATTCCATACAATCTAGTTTATGGTGTAAACTCAATTGTGCCCTTGGAATTAGAGATACCCTCCTTAAGAGTCTTTTTTAATGGTATAATTGATAATGACACTTTAAGAGAACAACATCTTCAACAACTTGAGATGTTATATGAGAAACACATCAATGCTCTCGAGCATATTCAAGCCTATCATAACACCTTAAAAAAATAAATCATAAAGTGATCGAGCATTCTTTTTTAGTAGGAGACTTCATTCTTTATGAGAACCAACATAATGACAATGCTCTACCTAGCTAAAGAGGTAATTTTGGTCCCAATTTTCTTGGCCCATATATCATCATCTAAGTTTATGGTTCTGGTGCATATAAGTTAGCTAATATGGATGATGTACCACTTAGAGACCCTATAAACGCTATGCATCTGTGTCGGTACTATGTGATGACATGTAACTGATTGAATGTTTGAAGATGTTAAGTTGATCACCAAAATGAAGAAAGATAATGCAAGACATTAAATTAGTTAATGGATTGTATTGTCATTTATGTTAACTTGATATAATCTAATCAGTTATAATCAAAGTGTCAAAGACTTCAGAGAATCAAAGAGATAAATATTATGTTACGGTAATGTATACAAGACAAGCATTCACTAAGTGACTTCAAACACCGACGACTAGTGAAACCCGACAGACAAAGATCACCAAAAGTCAAGTCACAGTGATGATCGAGCAAGAACACTGACGAGCATTATCAACGAGCAGAATCACAAGCATTCTCGACGGCCAGAATCATAGTGTAAATCGATCGAGAAGCCCGAAGAAAACTAAAGTGATGACCGAAGATATCAAAGAGTTAAAACACCGAAATTAACTTGAGTTCAGAAATGACAAAATATATAGCTGGCAGAGCTAAATATGGACTTAACTGGTAGTTATCATTGTTTTCATCGACAAGATAAAGCCAATGATAAGTAAAGGATTTAAAGTTGTTTTTTCCAGTTGGCAAGAAGATCTTTGCAAGATAAAATAAGAGTATTTTCTTTAAATATGATTGGCTAAGATTGTGGATCATGCCAAGATCAAGAAAATCAAGAACCTAACAATGGTGATATCATGTCTATAAAGAGACAACTTAATTCATTTCAAATTGAGGGGATTTAATGAAAAAGTGGATGCTAAAGAGAAATCGATGAAGATCAACTTCATACAGTCCTGATCAATCAAGTTGAGGAAAGAGATAAAGTTTTCTACAGACACCAAGCAATAGATCATAGCATCACCGAGCATAAAAAAAGTGGAGCAAAGGTATTAAAAGGACATATTGATCAGATTATTTTTATGAGCTTACAATAGATCTTGAAATCTGCAAGTATAATTTGTATATGTGAACAGATCATACTGTTTAAGTTTAACCATTGATTCAGAAAGTCTCTTAACTGAGAAGGATTTAGAGATCCTTTCTATATTGAGATACATCCCAAGGATTATCAAAAATTTTGTTCATGAATATAGCATGAGATGCCAGATACCATTTGACAAACCAGAAGTGTTTGGACAAGGAAGGTAGCATAGAAATTCTGGATATCAAGTGACAAACTAATCTTTTAAATCCTCTAACAAGGTCACACCTAACAGTGTGTTTGTAACCTTTAATAGGATTGGCTCTTCACCGAGCTCACTTCAGAAGAGTGAAAATTTTGGGTTACCGGTCCCAAGTGGTTTTTCCCCTAACAGGGTTTCCACGTTAAAAAATCCATGTGTCAATGTGTTTATGAGTCATTACTTTAGTGTTTTGCATTATACATAGCTAATTTGGATTGATCGGTATACTCTAGATAATTTACTGGTTTTTGGTAAATTAACAAATGGTTATTCGGTAAACATATAGAATAGGGTTTAACAAAGCTTTTCGAGCAGTAGTAATTTGATAAGTATATTTGAAGGCATTCATCTTATAGGACTGAAGGTAACTAGAGGATTAATATCGTGGTACTAATTTTTTGGGTTGATTAATTGGAATATTTTGAGGCCACTGATTCACCCCCCCCTCCCCCTCAATTGGTATCAAAGCTTGTGTGCTTAGAAAGGGATTTTAACAGATCAAGCAAAAGATCACAAGATGAATAGACGAGATGTGCCCAAGTTGAATAAAGACAACTTTGCATCATGGCAAAGAAGAATAAGACTCCACCTATTAGGTATTGGAAATGATGTTGTTCAATACCTTGATATTGAATATGTGTTGCCTATAGGACCTCACACTCTTGAGCAATTAAGAGTAAAGCATGAGCATAATTTCATGATGATAGAACTTGCCTCATCACTCTCCAATGATGAGTTTGAAGATGTCAAAATCTACACCTCTGCAAAGCAAATGTGGGATAAGTTGAAGCTGGTACATGGAGGAGATGATAATGTACTAAGAGCAAAGGTAGAAAGCCTAAGAGGGAGGTTTGATGACCTAAGGATGAAAGAAGGAGAAAATATCACTCAGTATAGCTGCAGAATCAAAGAGGTAGTCAATGCCATCCAAGGAGTTGGAGGTGTACTTGAAGAGGAGATAGTGGTAAGTAAAATCTTAAGAGCCTTACTGCCTGTATATGCTATTAGAGTCTCTGCTATTCAAGAAATGAGAGCAGTTGCAAACAATAAATTTACTCTAGATAGTCTGATTGGTAGACTGATTTCATTTGAAATGAATAACTTTGATAATAGTGTCTTACCATCTATAGAATCTGCATTCAAATCTTCTTTAAAGATAATTAATTCAAGTCATAGACATGCTATTAGAAATTATAGTGAAAGTGATAATGAGGATCAAGGACTTGATGAGATTGAAGCACTAATGATAAGAAGATTGTAGAGAGGCAAAGGTAGATACAAAGGTAAATTACCACTTGTATGTTTCAATTGTAAAGAGGTTGGACACTTTGCTGCAAGATGTCCAAACAAAAGAAAAAATGAAAGAGGTAATGACAGATCATATGAGAAGAAGTTTGAAAGAGGTGATAACAAAGATTACTAAAGAAACCGAGAATTTGACAAAAGAGATACCCGAGACTACAAGGACAAAGTGAAGAAAGCTTGTTACCTAGCTGAGAACAGATCTGATGACACTGACACCGAATCAAAAGAAGACATTGAGATGGTATTTTTAGCCATGAAGGATGATTCAGATGAAGAAGAAGAAAGGTATGTAGAAACTGCACTCATAGCTAAAGTTAGTAAGAATGATGTCTGGATCATAGATAGTGGTTGAACTCACCATATGACCGGTGATAAATAAAAGTTTGAGACTTTTGAATACTATAATGGTGGTTTAGTAAGAATGGGAAATGATACACCTTGTCCAGTTGAAGGTAAAGGAACTATAATGTTGAATAAATTGATCAAATATGAAAATGCTTACTGGGGAAAAGGACTGAATTATAATCTGTTAAGTGTTTCATAGCTGAATAACATAGGTCATCGAGTGGCATTTGAAAATAGGAAGGCAAAGATCTTCAATGAATCAGGAAGGTTGATCGGAACCGATGAGCAGACAAAAGGTAACCTTTTCTATCTTGATGACACAAACACCACTTGTTTAATCGCTAGAAACGAAGACATATGGTTGTGGCACAAAATATTGTGTCATGTGAATTTTGACAACATGATAAAGATAAGAAACAAAAGGAATGTCAAAGTCTTACCGAGCATGACTAAGCCCGAGCATATCATGTGCAAGAATTGTCAAAAAGGTAAGATGACAAAGTCCAGTTTCAAAAGTAAAACCTGTACATCTAATGCAATTATAGAATTAGTCCATATTGATCTATGTGGACCCATGAGGACAAAGAGTTACTATGGAGATAGGTATTTTATTCTCTTTGTTTATGATTATTCTAGAATGGTGACAGTTATGTTCTTAAAAGATAAATCAGAAGAATTCAAGATGTTTAAATGGTATAAGGCTATGGTAGAAAAATAAAGTGAAAATAAATTGAAATGCTTAAGGTTAGATAGAGGAGGGGAATTTACTTCAGATGAATTCACTAACTATTGCAATGAGCATGGAATTAAAAGACAAGTTTATGCACTGAGAACACCACAACAAAATGGAATTGTTGAAAGGAGAAACAAATCATTTGTTGACTGTGCAAGAACACTGATGATTGAGAAAAGAATCACTCAAACTTTCTAGAGGGAAGTTGTCAGTACTGTTGTCTACACATTAAACAGAGTACAATTGAAGAAGGACACAAAGAAGACACCCTGTGAGATTTGGTATGGTCATACACCCAATGTAAGTTACTTCAAAATCTTTGGTAGTCAATGTTATATTTTGAAGGATGATAGAAATGGAAAAATTGACTCCAAAAGTGAAGAAGGTATCTTTCTAGGGTATTC
>MU227336.1:669902-687651 GCA_018584345.1 Thuja plicata | reverse complement strand
CCCCCCACAGAGAGAGAAACCAAACCCTAGCGCAACTGAGAAGCTAGAAGCAGAAATAGTGCAAGAAAGGCTACTGAAAAAATGTGTAAAATACCTGGTCAATTTTTCAAAAAAGGAGATCAGATCTAAAGTGAGCTCATCAAGAGATTTCTGATGCCTATTTGTGAGAAAAAAATGGAGTTCGTTTGCTCATTTTAGAGGCCAGGAAGTGGTGAAAAAAAAGTCCTCTTTGAGTGGAAAAAAATCTAGTCTGACAGCAAATTAAGATATCATAACTTGCACAAAGACATCTGTGTCGGAAAGAGCTTTTTGATGGTATATGGAAGTCAAAAAATGGCTTTTGTATGCTCCAGATAGAGCGAAAAATCCAAGGTATGTCAAAACACCCTAAAAAAAAATATGTTAAGCCCCTGGGGCTTGAAGGGACCAGGCCCATGGTCATATGTGCACACAGGGGGCTGAAAGAGTGGCCTGCGGTCGTTAATAGAACCACCAAAGGGGGCTAGAGGGACGGCGAGGGTTGAAAGCCCACCGGGCGACGGTGGTGGTGGCATTCCGGTTGCGCACAGGCGGTGGCTGCTCAAGCGGTGGGTTGTGTGTCGTCTAGCGGCTGGTGGTGAGTTGTCAAGCGGTGGCGGTGGGCGGACCCGCCGATGACAACTGACAGTCGATGGGAAGACTGACCGGAGGAGACCACAATGCGGTGGGAAGAGTGCAGTGGAGCTGCAATGGCCGTGTGGTGGAGTGGCTTTTGCTAAAAAAAATCAATTTAAAATTGATTTTTTTATTTTTTCTTCCTCAATATCCATGCCAGGGCAGAGTAGAAATTTGTTTTTTTGCCTCAGATTGCAATGTTGACAAAAATGGTCATGCCTTATATGGATTTTGGGTGATTTGGGCCTTCTGGACTCAACCGTGATGTCAATTTTTTCCCAAAGTACTCCAAAAAATAAATTCCTTTTAAATCCACACAAGAAATGCTTGAAGAAAGGTTGAAACCCTTGAAGATCCAAAACTTCAAATACTCAAGAATGGGCTACAATAGCAAGGCTCTGATACCATGTTAGAATTCATAGAATTCAACGACAAAGATCTGCTACGTGCAAAAAAACCTGTCACAAAAGAGAAGCTTGGAGATGAAAATGTTCTGAAAGGCAAAGTGTTCATTGAGAGAGAGTATGAAAAATACAAAGGGATCAATCCTTATAAAGGATATCAAACACCAAGATGGTGGAGAAACCTAGGTTGCATGAATAATTAATAAGGATTTAATTATTGCATGCCTAAAGTTTAGCTTAAGAGAATAAGAAGTAAAGAGGTGACTTTAATCAATTAAATCAATAATGATTTAATTAATAAGTGAACATAAGATACGTTTTTACTCTAACAATATGTTTATAGCACTTGTGTTTGTTGATGACTATTATTCAATTGTGTATTGTCAGTGATGTTTACACAAATGTAGTGATGTTACACAAATGTCTATACCTAAAATGAGCACAGTCAGTGTATGCCAAGTTCTCTCGGGCATTGAAGATGACCAAAGTGATTTTTAGTTCTAACCAAGTTCACTCGGGCATTACAGTAACGGTCGAGCATTGAAGGATTACAGTGTTAACCGAATTATGCTTTTAGTGTCAGCCGACTAACAATAGTTTACATTTTATTTTTAATTGGTTATATGCAGCCAACAAACTTAAGTTTTATTATTTATTTGGAAGGTTTTTCAAGATGAATTGACAAGGCCTATATACAAGGTCAAGTTTGGATTGAATGTGTGGAAGTGGAAGTAATAAGAAGAAATATATGGCAGAGTTTTGATATGAAAAGTGAAGGTGAAATCAAATGGGATTCTGATTAAGGACAAAAAATATAGATCTGCAATAGAATATTTGATCAGTAAGGATCCATTTTAAAATTAGAACATAGATCTGAATCAACAAATATAGTTTCTTAGACAAATAGGTCAATCTATTGTTACTCTCTAACAATTGTAGCAGTGATCTAAATCTCTTTACAGATAAGAATTAACAGTCTTTTGTAAATCCTCTCACAAGGTGACATTTCTACATTGAAGTGTTTGAAGACCTCTAACAATGATACTCCTTACAGGGTGATTAAATCCTCTAATAGGGTCACACCTAATAGTGTGTATTGTAACCTTTAACATGGTTGGCTCGTAACAGGGCTCACTTCAAAAGAGTGAAAAATAATAACTAGTTGCAATTGGTGGTTTTTCCCAAATTGGGTTTCCACATTAAATCTTGGTTTCATCTGTGTACTGGTTATTTTGTTTATACTTTATGTTTCTACACTTAATCACTAAAGGATAATCACAGTTAATATCTTAATATTTACTTTTTTAACCGAGTGACAACATAATATCTATGCTAACTAAGTAACAATGATAAGTTTAATTAAGACATCTAAGGGAATTGGATTTTTTTTCATGGTAACTAATTCACCCCTCCCCTCTTAGTTACTCAACTCATTTCCAACAATTGGTATCAGAGCATTTGGTGCTTTTAGGGTAGGTTTTAAGGCCTAAGCTAAAGATCAGAGATGTCTTACAAAAGGGAGATCCCCAAGCTTAACAAAGATAACTTCGCTGCATGGAAAGATTTGATGAGGCTACATCTATCTACTATTGGAGATACTGGTTTAAAAATCTTAGATCACAAGTATGTGGAACCACGGAGACCTATGTCTGTGGATCAGATGGTGGACATGAAGAATCATAACATAATGATGATTTATATAGCTTCTTCACCCAGCTATTCTAAATTTGATGAAGTCAAGGACTTCCCTACTACCTATGATATGTGGAAGAAACTACATGATATACATGGAGGATATGACAATGTAAAGAGAGCCAAATCAGAAAGTCTCAGAGGTTAGTTTGATCAGATGAAAATGAAAGAAGGATAATGTTGGCAAGTGATCAATTATGTGTAATGTGATTCACTTTTTGGTTGTCATTTATGGAAACACATCTAGGTTACAGACTGATTCCTATAAAGATAAGTTTTTCTGATTCAAAAATTGACTAAGTATAGAAGCATAGATATAGAAGTATTTTGGATATCGAAGATTGAGATCGATGAGTTATGAAATTTGAGCTTAGAGGAAGATATTATGGGGTATGTGTGACCTCCACCTAAGATTTATTTTGTTTTGGTAAAGTCTACGGTGAGATAGAAAGAATTGAAGAAAGACAGACTACAAAAAAACAATGATACAGAGCAGTTTGACAGTAGTGATGATTAAGGAAGTATGACATGGATTTCTGGAAATCAGAGTTGGATTATGGTTTATGATAACCTATACTTTGAATATTCAAGAGCACCGACTATGCATTTAATGTTTACTTTATTAAATATATTTTTTATTAGAAGCCGACTATGTAATATCTGCATTGAGAGCTAACTTGATGAAATAAAAAGATATTTATGTAAGATCTTTTTTTGAAAGCAAAAGTGTGGAATGTATACTATGTTGTGTGGAAGATGTGAATTGCAGAGCAAAGGATGACAAAGATCATTGATGAGTTATAAATAGGATCCATCTAAGCATTAGAGATGCTTGTTATTGTTCATTACTGAGAACATTTTATAACATAATTCTATTGTAGAGTTGTATGCTTAGTTGGCCCCTAACAGGGTGTTGTGAACCTTTAATAGGGTTGTAATTCCTTTAACAAGGAAATCTACTATGTAATATTCAGATCCTAACAGGGCTAGGTCTCCTAACAAGGACACTATACTTTAGTTCATGCTTGTGGGTATCATCCCCACTAGGGTTTTCCCTTGGCCAAGGTTTCCTCGACAACAAAATATGGTGTTATGAGTTCTGTGTCATTTTCTTATGTTCTTTTCATTACTACAAGTTTATGGTTAATGTTTAAATGGTTTAAGAATTTAATTAATTTCAATAATACTGATTTACTCCCCTCTTAGTATTATCCAATCCTAACAATTGGTATCAACGCTTTTGGCCCTTGGAGAAAAAGTCTAACAGCTTGAGGGAGATCCAAATAGATTTGGACAGTTTGCAAGAAAACTTTGATGCTGCACTTGAAGACCTTGACAAAGCAAAAGAAGAGAATGGAGAATTGAGATTCAACATGTGAAGAGCTGAGAAATTTGTAAAGAGACTCAAGGAACAACTTGAGCTTTCCAGAAGTCAAAGAAAATATCTTATGGTTCAGATAAAAGAGGATTCAAATGAAGACAATTCAGATCAGCTGAGGCAATTGAAAGAAGAGAATGAAACTCTAAAACTTGAGAATGATACTATGACTAAAGAAATACAGATATAGAAGGATGCTAAGAAGAAAGTTGAAGAAGCTTTAAATAGTGTATTAGATCAAATAAATAATGAGGTTGACAACTACAAGAACAAGTATCAAGAACTGGAGAAATACAATCAGATCATAAAAGGTGAACTTGTTGAGGCAAAGAAACTCATTGAGAAACTTCACACCAGCAGTGATTTGATCGATGAAAAAAGAGACAGACAGAAACCCAAAGGTGATATGAATGGTATTGGATTCAATGAATTTGAATGTTCAAAGAATCAGGAAGAGAAATCTAATGAGAAGATTGATGCTGAAAAAATTTCTATTGAAGAATCTAGAGAGAAGATTAGACCCTTCAAAGGTAAATGCTTTGGTTGCAACAAATTTGGACACATGAAGAGATACTACAGAGGTAATGCCCCTTTTATAACTTTTTCTGGTTATTGTTTTAATTGCAATGGATATGGGCACAAGAAAGAAGAATGCAGGAAACCTAGTCAACTTGGAAGAGAACCTATAGTGAAACCTACATGCTACAAATGCCATAATTTTGGACACATTGCGAAGTATTGTAAACTACAAGTTA
The DNA here is from genome assembly GCA_018584345.1 of Thuja plicata. NCBI lineage: Eukaryota > Viridiplantae > Streptophyta > Pinopsida > Cupressales > Cupressaceae > Thuja > Thuja plicata. The sequence goes on along the minus strand of MU227336.1, from coordinate 682,768 downwards.
ATAAGGAAAGAAAACCTCCTATATGTTACAAATGCAATAATCTAGGTCATATAGTGAATTTTTGGTATAATGGAGAAGACAATAGAAGAGTACCTCCTCCTATAAATTCACAAAAGGATGAAAGCGATATTGGCAAGAGTGTTGCAGATTTGAAGAATGAGTTTGACCATTGTTTTAACAAAGTAGAAGAAAATAGAAGTGGTAAGATTTGGAAGATCAAGGAAACCAGTCAGACACTAGTTTTGGGAGAGACAATAGACACTACTAGATATTTTCCTGATGGTAGCAAAGTAGAATCGACCTAATTGGCCAATCATGGCCTTAGGAGGAGCATTGGATATAGACATCATAATATATCTTGCCCCAAAATTTTTGGATTGATCTCAAACAATCTTAGCTATGAACTTTCCTGACATCATGAAATATACATCTAAGAGTGCAACATCAGAGTATGCGTAAATTATGATCGCGATATTTATAGCCGACTTGACAGTATTGAGTAAAGTGAAATTTATGACTTAAACTTGTATAAAGCACCATTTGATGACATGTCTCTTTACCATTTGATGAAGAGCGACCTAATAAGATAAAAGAGTGAAGGAACTCAATCTATTCTACAATTATCGTGTGTGATTGATTGAAGAAAAAAACTCAGAATTAAGTGGAAGAAAGTTATTTACATCATCTAGCTATGGATGCACCTGTTATTTTTGATATTGTAGATTGAACTATGTACAAATTTAAGAAACATCCATTCAAGTCCTATGAAGAGGATCCTGAAGGAACATTTTCTCAAACCCCTCATGGCTTATTATACGTAGAAGATTTTAGGGCTTACATACATTGTAAGTATGATATACTTGACATTGATGATATTTTCACTGAGATGGAGCATAAGACTGAGAAAAGAGTTATGAAAGTAGAATACAAACACATTGATCAGTTGAGCATAATAAAAATTCTGGAGTTGTGTGAATTTGATGAAATTTAATGGATCAAGATATTGTTGAGCAGAGTACATGTTTAGTTCATTTGGATAGGTGATCAGCCTATAAATATTTGTAGTAACCTAATTCATGAAATTACTAGACTAGACAACACCGGAATCATTCATGTTGTAGAAAAATATGTAAAGAAAGAAGTTGAAACCCTAAATCACTCTAAATGGGATAGGTGGGAAATGATTGTGAATGACATCTTTCAGCATGATGTGAGACTAATTGTTATGATACTTGGATATGAATTCTACTACAGAAGTAGACCTAACTCAGTATCTACAGGAGTAATCATGATGGCATGGATAATGGTGAAGGAAAATGTGAAATACAACCTATGCAAAGTACTGACACAACAGTTTTTGGAGAATGTCAAACTAATAGAGAAAGAGAGAACTAATACCTTTAGATTTGGCTCACTATTGATGCATATGTTTATACACATTTAACACAAATTTCATGGCTTGTACCCTAGTGGTTGGAAAATAGGGATACCTATTGGTATTCTAATTTCACAGAGCTACAAAAGATAGAATAGTACATGGGTTGATGGGGAATTGTTTGCTATGATCAAGATCCTTTAGAGATAAATGAAAACTAGGTACAAGATACATGATGACAATGTTGAAAAATACAAGAATACAATCTGTTTGATGGTTGACACTGATTGTGTATGTTTTGAAGCAGTCACACCTAGATTGAAATGGTGTTATCCTATGAGTTATGAAGTAAGTTCAGAAGTACTTACCATGCAAGTTGAACATGTTCTTGCATAAAAAGTTGATATATCAGAAGAAATATGGGGGACATATGAGGAAAAATCAGCTAAGGTGAGAGAGGAATAGACTAGAGGTTTGAGGAAACTAAAAATTGAAAACCTTGAGCATGAATGTGGTGTAAAAGGAGGATTGAAAGAAGAAGAACTGAAAAGAAGTGAAAAATAAAATGATAGAAAGATCTCTTGGATTGGAAAGTTATAGTACTACGACCCTTCCCATTCTTGAAGTAGTAATGGTAGATAGTCCACCTCCTCCATCACAATAGACATCACAAACTGAGAACATTACTCCTAGAGTAAACACCAAATCTAGAAATCTGACATCACCTAAAGAATAGAGCACAGTGGGAGAAGAGAATAAAACTGAGAAGCACATATGGAAGCCTAACATGAAGATGATAGAGAAGAGAGCCGTAGAACAAGGTAAACTAGTCACAATTTACAAATACTATGACAGGTATAGAGTCTCAGACAAACTTAAGATTGAAGACATTGTGATTGATCATTTACTTACTTTAAAGAAGACTCTATTGGAAATTGAAGGAAGTATACCTAAAGAATTGTATGGGAGATTGAAGACAATAAAACACTTAGCACAGATTGAGGATGATACAATCAAGAATCAGGAAATTGATAACATGTTGCATGTAATATTCTTACAAGATAGAGAAAGAATATTCAAGGAATTGAAACCTTTGCTAAGGACTAAGTTAAGATTGTTGAAAATCATGGCAATGAAGTATGATGAAGTCACTAAGGAAACTCAAAAGGAATTAGAGAAAATATTGATGAACACTACTTCTAACAAGCCTCCACCTCCTAAGATCATTTGTCCTACACAATTAGGAATGGGAGAAAGCCCAAAGGCAACTAAGACAAATGATGATTCACAACCAGATTTCTATGTTTCTAGTGTGCCAGTGACACTTGACACATCACAAGATGAAAATGATCCATTTGCAGGGAATGTGGAATACACTATAGTAGATGAAGCAAAACAAAAATAGGAAGTCGAGAAGAAAAAGGAAGAAAATAAGATAGAACAGAAAAATGATGAATAGAAAGAGGTAAACACATCTTCTATCTCATTGTTGGAAAGTAGAGATGTTAATGTTGAAAGCATGGATGAAGATGAGTTGGTTAAATTGGTCTTTACTGCACTAAACAAAGTTAAGGAAAGATCATAATAGAAAGGTGACAAAAAGGCTAAAGTGATTACAAAGGCAATTGATACTATGAAAAAATTGCTTCTAGTACCTATTGTTTATCAGTTCAAAGATGACATTAAAAATTTGAGAATAACACTTGATGAATTTGATGGACATCATGAAAATTTGATAAATATTGCAAAGGAGAAGGCATAAAAGAACTATTCAAAAAATAATCTATCAAAATTTTGCAAGTCCATCACATGGGACTTAGGCATTGTGAAAAATTGTTTGACAAATGCAAAGAGCCGCATTGGACACGGAAGAAAACTATTTAGTTACTGCATGAATCCTATTAGGCATATTCAGAATGTTGAAGACATTATTGCCAAAGAGAGGACAACTCTAAATAGTATGATGGACAGTTGTGAAACATCTTCACAATCTATATCAGAGTTAGACAAGGAAGTCACAAGAATTTTGGCAAAACTCAGTGTATTGGATATTGAAAAAGGGAGATTATTGACAAGATTTAATTTTTTGAAGAGTTTAATCACTCCTAAGATATCTATACTTGAGGTACATATATCATACTTGGAGAAAGTGACAGATTCATTAACTAAATCTATGCTCTTAGAATTGAAAGAAGCTAAGACCACATCATTTGCATTGAATGACATAATTCATATTAGTCAAATATTGTTCAAAAAATGGAGTACAAAAGTGAAGATCTTGGAAGATTCCTTTCAAGATATTTTGAAACTAGTGATCAAGCACTAAATCCTATTATTTTGTATGCACCTTTGTCATTGTTGTCAAAGGGGGAGAAGAGATATATATATATATATATATATATATAGGAGAAGAGAAGAAAATGGGAGAAGAGACAAGAAGAGGAAGGAGAGAATATAGAGGAGACAGTTTTTGTTTTTGTTGGAACACTTGTTCATTTTTTTTCTAAGTGTTTCCATCAATGCTAAAGGGAGAGATTGTTGGAAAGTAATCAATTTTGTGTAATGTGATTCAATTTTTGGTTGTCATTTATGGAAACACATCTGGTTTACAGATCAATTCCTATAAAGATAAGTTTTGCTAATTTAGAAATCGACTAAGTATAGCGGCAGAGATACAAAAGTATTTTGGATATCAAAGATCGAGATTGATGAGTTATGACATGCAAGATTAAAGGAAGACAGTATGGGGTATGTGTGACCTCCACCTAAGATCTATTTTGTTTTGGTAAAGTCTACGGTGAGTTAGAAAGAATTGAAGATAGACAGACTGCAGTAGAACATCGATACAGAGCAGTTGGATAGTAGCAATGATTAAGGGAGTATGACATGGACTCCTGGCAATCGGAGTTGGATTATGGTTGATGATAAACTATACTGTGAATATGAAAGAGCTCTGACTATGCATTTAATGTTTAATTTATTAAATGTATTTTTGTATTAGAAGCCGACTATGTAATATCTTCATTGAGAGCTTGATGAAAGAAAAAGATATTTATGTAAGATCTTTTTGTGAAAGCAAAAGTGTGGAATGTATAGTATCTTGTGTGGAAGATGTAAATTGTAGAGCAGAGGATGAAAAAGATCATTGATGAATTATAAACAGGAAGCATCTAAGAATTAGAGATGCTTGTTATTGTTCATTACTGAGAACATTTTATAACAAAATTCTATTGTAGAGTTATATGCTCAGTTGGCCCCTAACAGGGTGTTGTGAACCTTTAACAGGGTTGTAATTCCTTTAACAAGGAAATGTACTATGTAATATTCAGATCCTAACATGACTATGTCTCCTAACAGGGACACTATACTTTACTGCATGCTTGTGGGTATCATCCCCACCGAGGTTTTCCCTTGGCTAGGGTTTCCTTGACCAAAAAATATGGTGTTATGAGTTCTGTGTCATTTTCTTATGTTTTTTTCATTACTACAAGTTTATGGTTAATGTTTAAATGGTTAAAGAAGTTAATTAAGTTCAGTAGTACTAATTCACCCCCCCTCTCAGTATTATCCAATCCTAACAAAGAAGACATTACAAAATATAGTGACAGAATCAAGAAAAGTGTCAGTTCCATCAGAGCTGTTGGTGGAACAATTGAAGACAAAATAGTGGTTAGTAAGGTATTGAGAACTTTACTTCCTATCTATGAAATTAGAGTTTCAACTATTCAAGAGATGAGGTGCAATAATGATATAACTCTAAATGCATTGGTTGGAAGGCTAACAACTTTTGAGTTGGATAGTTTTGACAATTATTCTCTTGATCCTAGCAATTTTGAGTCTGCATTCAAAGCTAAATTAAACCTTGGTAAGATAGATAGAAAATCAAAAGGAAAACAGATTGAAAATGATAGTGATGATGATTTTGATGATGAAGATATGGAAATCATTGAAGCATTACTTGCAAAGAGATTTTCCAAAGTAAAGTACAAAGGAAGAATACCATCAATTTTCTTTTCATGTGATGAGGTTGGTCACATTGCTGCTAAGTGTCCAAACAAAGAAGACAAAGGTGAGAGAAATTTCAACAAGTACAAAGGAAAGAAGGATTTCATGAGTTACAAAAGCTACAAGGACAAAGGTAAGAAAGCTTGTTATATTGCAAAAGATTCTGATAGTGATGAAGATGAAGATGAAATGGTTTACATTGCTATTATGGATGAGTCATACAATGAAGATAATGAAAAGACCACACTTTACTCTCATATTAGCGAGAATGAAACTTGGATAATTGATAGTGGTTGTTCTTAGCACATGACTGGTGATAAAACTAAATTTGAACATCTTGAGCACTATGATGGTGGGAGTGTCAGTTTTGGGAATGATTAACTTTGCTACGTGAAAGGTAAAGGTTGTATTTCTATAACAGAAGGAATCAAAAGTGATAATGATTATTGGGTTGAAGGACTAAGGCATAATCTAGTAAGTGTGGCATAGTTGAATAACATTGGTTTCAAGGTAGAATTCATGAATGGTAAGGCCAAGCTCCTAGATGGAAAGGGAAACCTAGTTGGATCTAGTAGGAAAACAAAAGGTAATCTATTCTATCTTGATCTCACTGAAAGTTCATGCTTTATTTCACAAGTAGAATAAATATGGTTATGGAATAAAAGGTTGTGTCATGTGAATTTTGATAACCTAGTCAACATAAGGAATGAAAAAAAGAGTAAGAGGTATTCCTATTCTAAAGAAACCTGAACTGGAAATATGCAAACAATGTCAAATTGGGAAGATGGGCAAAACTAGTTTCAAGAGCAAAAATTACAATACAGAAGAAGTCTTGGAGTTAGTGGATACTGATCTATGTGGACCAGTTGGAACAACAAGTTACATAGGAGAGAGGTATTTCATTCTATTTGTTGATGACCATTCTAGAATGATGACTGTTATGCTTATTAAAGAAAAATCAGAAGCTTTTCAGAAGTTTAAGTGGTACCTTTCCAGAGTTGAGAAGGAAACATGAAAGAAAATTAAATGCTTAAGATTTGATAGAGGAGTTGAATTAATTTCTAATGAGTTCAATTAATTCTACAATGAAACATGAATCAAGAGACAAGTATTTTCCCCAGGTACACCACAGAAAAATGGGATAGCAGAAAGAAGAAACAAATCTATTATGGATTGTGCAAGAACCTTGATGATTGAAAAGAATGTTGCTACCAAATACTAGAAGGAAACCATCAACACTGTAATTCACACCTTGAATAGAGTTCAACTAAAGAAAGGTACTGAGAAGACACCTTTTGAATTATGGTATGGATATAAACCCAATGTTCGTTATTTCAAAGTATTTGGAAGTAAATATTACATCTTGAAGGAAGCAAGAAATGGAAAATTTGATGTAAAAGGTGATGAAGGTATATTCCTAGGCTACTCTTGCAAAAGAAAAATCATATAAATGTTTGAATCTTGATACTCATAAATTCATAGAAAGTGTACATGTAAAGATTAATGAGTTTGCATGGAGAAGTGAAGAACAGAGTAGTAAAGAGCCTGAGGACTACATAAACTTTGTGTATTATGAACCTGATACTATACCTAAGACACGGGCAATGGTGATTGGAAAACAACCATGTCAACCACTGAATTCATCAGAATAAACCTTGTTGCAACCTGGCCTACTAACTAAAGAAAATGAGTCTCAGACTTAAGAAACCAAGTCACATACAAAGGGAACTGAGTCAGAGACAGAGGCACCCAAGTCTCAGATAGAGGCGCCTGAGTCTCAGATAGTGGAACCCAAGTATCACTTAGAAGAGCATAAAAAAATGTTTGACCATGGAGAGCCAAGTGGAACAATCCCAGAATCAAAGAGGAAGGAACTTGTACTTACAAAATATGTCAGAAGGTATCATGAACTTGCACAAATAATTGGAGATCAGACAGAAGGTATAATGACAAGGAACAAAATTAAAGGTACATGTTTGCTTAGTGAAATTGAACCTAGATCCATTAAAGATGCATTGAATGATGAAATTTGGATAGAAGCCATGAATGAAGAGATTGAGAAGATAGAAAAGAACAAAACCTGGACTCTTGTACCTAGACCAAAAGACAAGAATGTGATTGGTACTAAGTGGGTTTTTAGAAACAAGATGAATGAAAAGGGTGAAGCTTCCAGAAAAAAAAGCAAGATTAGTGTGTAAAGGATATGCTCAAGAAGAGGGTATTTATTATGGAAATTTTTTTTCTCATATTGAAAGACTTGAAGGAGTTAGAACTCTTCTGGCATATGGAGTACATAAAAGATTCAAGGTATACCAAATGGATGCAAAATCTGCATTCTTGAAGGGAATTCTTGAAGAGGAAGTCTATATTGAATAATCGAAAGGTTTTGTTGATCCTAACAAAAGGAACATGGTTTTCAAATTACACAAAGCCTTGTATGGACTAAAGCGAGCTCCTAGAGCCTAGTATGAAAGATTTCATGGTTACTTGATAAGTATTGGATTTCAGAGAACTAATGATAATAGTAGCTTGTACATTAAAGAAGGACCTTAGAACAAGATACTATTAGCAGAGATATTTTTTGATGATATATTGTTTACTGAAAATGATGATTTATGCAAATCATTCTTTGAAGCTATGAGTAAGGAATTTGAGATGTCTATGTTTGGTGAAATCAAATTCTTTTTTGGTTTACTAGTTCATAAGGTGAAGGATGGTATCTATATTACTCAGTCAAAATACATCAAAGAGATACTGAAGAAATCTGGAATGGAAGATTCTAGACTAATTGGGACACCTATGTCTATTTGACATAAGTTGTCTAAGGATGATGACTCAAAGGAGGTAAATCAAACTACCTAAAGATCCATGATTGGTAAACCTTAATATGGTGTTCACACTAGACCTGATATTGCGTTAGCAGTTGGTATTGTTGCAAGGTTTTCAACTAATCCTAGAGAGAACCATTTGATGGCTATCAAAAGGATTCTAAGATATCTTAAGGCTACTGAAGAGTATGGATTATTCTATAAGAAAGGAGGAAACTTTGATTTGAAGACTTTTAATGATGTTGATTGGGTCGGAAGTGTTGATGACAAGAAAAGCACCTGTGGTGTTGTGTTATTTCTTGGTAAGAGGTTAGTCTCCTAGACTAGCAAGAAATAGAATTGCATTTCTCAGTCTATAATAGAGGAAGAGTATGTTGCTATAGAAGTAAATTGTTCAAATATCATATGGCTCAAACAGCTATTGTCATGTATGAAGGAGAAATTAAAGAACCAACTATTATCTACTGTGACAACACTAGTGCTATTAACATTTCAAAGAACCCTATGATGCATACTAAGACTAAGCATATTGCAATAAAGTATCATTTCTTGAGGGAATTGGTTCAAGACAAGGAAGTAAGGTTAGAATATGTGAACACTAAAGAACAAATTGTAGACATATTCACAAAAATATTACCTAAGGATGCATTCTTGTATCTTAGAGTAAATCTAGGGGTGATTTCCCTAACTAAGTCTTACTAATGGATAGATTATTGATGCATCAACTGAGCTACATAACAAATTTAACATGTTGATGCAGATTGTCAGAGATTATTGCATATGAATCAATACATCAGATACACTGCAATTCATTGGATAGAGTCTATGGAATTGGTTGTCAAAGAGGGAGAGATTATTGATGTCATGACAAAAGAAATTATTAAAGGAAATATTATTGAGGTAGATATTATTGATGACAAAGGGAGAAATTTTATCAGAAACATAGATTGATGTAAGAGGGAGAAATCTATATTTCAGTGATTGTGAAGACAAAAGGAGTTTTCTGGATGAGAATTAGAATGAAGCTAATGACAATAATAAAGTTTTATTCTTGTGTCTATTACTCTATAATTCTTTGTATTATGACATGTTGTATTGCCATCAATGCCAAAGAGGGAGATTGTTAATGACAATTATTCAATTGTGTATTGTCATTGATGTTTACACAAATGTAGTGATGTTACACAAATTTCTATACCTAAATCGAGAATAGTCAGTGTATGCAAAGTTATCTTAGGCATTGAAGAAGACCAAAGTGATTTTTAGTTCTAACCGAGTTCACTCAAGCATTACAGTAACGGTCGGGCATCGATGGATTACAATGTTAACCAAGTTATGCTTTTAGTGTCAGCCGACTAACAACAGTTTACATTTTATGTTTAATTGGTTTTATGCAACTGACAGACTTACATTTTATTATTTATTTGGAATCTTATTCATGCCGACTTGACAAGGCCTATCATATATATACGAGGTCAAGTTTGGATTGAATGTGTGCAAGTGGAAGTAATAAGCATAAATATATGGTAGAGTTTTGATATGAAGAGTGAAGGAGAAATAAGATGGGATTCTAATTAAGTACAAAACATACAGAGCTGTAATAGAATATTTGATCAATAAGGATCCTGTCCAAAACCATAGTAGAGATATGAATCAGCAAAGACAGTTGCTTGCACAAACAAGTCAATCCATTGTTACTCTCTAACAATTGTAGCAATGATCTAAATCTCTTTACAGAGTAAACTTAACAGTATTTTGTAAATCCTCTCACAAGGTGACATATCTACATTAAAGTGTTTGAAGACCTCTAACAAGGCCATGTTGATGACAATTATTCAATTGTGTATTGTCATTGATGTTTACACAAATGTAGTGATGTTACACAAATATCTAATCCTATCCAAGCACAACCAGTTTATGCCAAGCACTGTCGGGCATTGAAGAAGACCGAAGTGATTTTTAGTTCTAACTGAGTTCACTTGGGCATTACAGTATCGATTGGGCATTGAAGGATTTCAATACTAACTGAGTTAAGCTTTTAGTGATAGCTGACTAACAATAGTTTATATTTTATGGTTAATTGGTTATATGAAGCAGAAAAACTTAAGTTTTATTTATTATTTGGAAGGTTATTAAGGCTGACTTGACAAGGCTTATATATATATATATATAAGGTCAAGTTTGGACTTAATAAGCACAAGAAAGATGTATGTGTTTATGATATGAAGTGTGGAGGTGAAATTAGATGGGAAACTGATTGAGAACATAACATACATAGCTACAACAGAATATTCAATCAGTGAGGATCAAGTAATTAAAGCCAGCGAAGAGATTTGAATCATCAAAGATAGTTTCTTCTCCAAATAGGTCAATCCATTGTTACTCTCTAACAATTGTAGCAGTGATCTAAATCTCTTTACAGAGTAGACTTAACAGTCTTTTGTAAATCCTCTCACAAGGTGAAATTTCTACATTGAAGTGTTTAAAGACCTTTGACAAGGCCACTCCTTAAAAGGTGATTAAATCCTCTAACAGGGTCACACCTAACAGTGTGTTATTTTAACCTTTAATAGGGTTGGATCCTAACAGGGCTCACTTTAGAAGAGTGGAAAATAGTGACTAGTTGCAATTGGTGGTTTTTCCCATATTGGGTTTCCATGTTAAATCTGTTAGAATTGTCCCAAAGGATAACTGAGAGGGGGGGTGAATCAGTTATCAATAACTTTAATTCTTTTCTTTCTTTAAATTCAGAATAAAAAAAAAAGTAAATGCTTAATCAGACAACACAGTACACAACACACAATTTGATTATGGGGAAACCAAATGGTAAAAACCCCGGTGGGAATTAGCACCCACAATGAACTATACTTGTTTATAGTAATCCCTATTAGAAGATATGTGAACCCTATTAGGAGTTGTACTTTACAATGCAATAATTATAGTGACCTGGTTAAGGGTCGAACCCTGTTAGGAGTCTTTTACAAATAACCCTGTTAGGGGTGGTGGACTCACTGTCCAAAAGCTCACTGCTTGATGGTGAAGGCTACAACCTTTTGTATAACAGATATGCACTATATCTGATGATGAACTATAGAGTAGACCTACTATCTTGATTAGTTCCAGTGTATTACAATCTTTTACTTCTTCTTCACATAGACTCTTGATGAATGAACCAACTCTGATAATCCGCTCTGTACATCTTTCTTCTCTTTTTGTATCATTCACACTTAGCGTGTCACATTTGAATTGCTATAAGTATCTTCCTCAAACTATGAGATCATGGGACCTATAAGACAACTCTTCATAACATCCTTGTCAGATCTACTAAGCACGCAAGCATTATTACAATCACACAAGTATAAATTGAATAGATGCGACGCTTCACTAAGTCGGCCTCACCAAATTAACTCTAACTTTGCAATATTCTTGAAACACGTTTGGCACCTTTATATTAATATCATAAACTCATAACTAATCATGAATGTACACACGCATATGCTGGAGATAGGCGCAACTCAAGAAATATTTGATATACGTCAGCCCTAAACAGTTACACTTCTAGAACTGTAACTGCCAATAACATAATTACATAACTTGAATGAAACATCATATCTAGATCTATGTGTATGAACATAACATCATAAACATGTCAAATACATGTATCTAACCATGTAAGTCTTCATGTCATCATTCTGATAAGTACATACAGAATTGCTACTATGTATTATATGTTGTCATCAATGACAAACATACAATCAATCAACTTCTCAGAATCAAATCTCCAACAATCTCCCCCTTTGACATTGATGGCATACTATGATATCAAAAAAATCCTTCGTTCACGGTGTCCTCTTTCTTTTACAATCTTCTCAATATCCTCATCAAATATTTCTCTAAACTGCTGCAGTTCCTCTGTCTGTGTTTTTGTTCCATGTATATACTCTTCCAGAGTATATGCTCCCCCTTAGTACATACTCCCCCTTTGACATCAATGGAAAAGGGAACCATAGATCTTTAGGCATAGGTACTACTCTAGATGTAGAGTATTCAACCATTCATCAGTCACTTAATGACTGATGTTCTTGTTGCTTCTTATAAACAGACTCAGGAGAGGGAATTACTCCCAACTTCTCCCTGAGATACTCAAAAGTATCCTTTGATAAAGGCTTTGTGAAAATATATTCCAACTATTCTTTGGTGTTCAGATAGTCCAATTTTGTTGGAATACAATCACCACTGAGAGGGGGGGTGAATCAGTGGTTACTTGAAAATTGTTCTTTTTAACTTTTCAATCTTTTCACTTTTACAAATATAATATGAAGTTATGAAATAAGAACAAGAAATGAAAGAATAACACATTACACAATATTTATAGTGGAAAAACCCTTAGGGAAAAAAACCACTTTGAATCTAAAATTTTATTGGCCTCTTGGGCAAATCTTTTAGAGCTACAACTCTGGGAAGCACCAACACCCTGTTTTAGAAACACCAATTTCAAGGAACACCAATCCCTTAAACCTGAAGCACCAAATTCAAAAATATAAGAAGCACCAACTTCCAAACTGAAAAATGAGATAAAAATCAGAGGATCATCTCTGTTACAATACAAATCATGAATCAAAAGTTCAACTCCAAGTTGAAAACATAAAGCAGGATAT
>MU227336.1:601297-661138 GCA_018584345.1 Thuja plicata | reverse complement strand
TCCATTTCCTCAAGCAACCTTTCCATGTCTCTAAGGGAAATGAATCCAATTTCATCTTCTCCTGAATCTTCATCAGTTACACCTTCTTCAGCATGATAAAATTCCTTCTTATATTTGGGTTTGTAATTAGATCTGAACTTCTTGACTCTTATGGGACACTTAGATGCAAAGTGACCAATCTTGTTACATGAAAAACATTTGAATGGAAGTTGTCCTTCATATTTTCCTTTACCTTTATTTTCTCTTCTAGCAATCATAGAAATGATTTCTTCTAGTTATTCATCAACTTCTTCTTTCTCATTATGACTGGAGATGTGTATGGATTTCTTACCATGGACTTAGGCTTTGAAAGCTATTTCACTTTTAGGTTCAGTCTTCAATCTTGATATCTCAAATGTAGAGATTTTTCTGATCAAGGTCTTTCTCTTGAAGTCTTGTGAGAATTGCATGGTTTCCTCTAGAATACTTATCTTGTTTTCATAGTCTGATGTTAAAGTAGTTAGTAGCTTGTCCATTATGTCTTCTTCTGATATTTCTCCACCATTGTTTTTAATTCCAGAGACTGCTTCATTTATCCTCTGGTTGTAATCTCTAATGTTCTCTTCAGGTAACATCTCAAGACTATTATATTTATTTTTCCATGTCTTCTTTCCTGCATTCTTTTCTTGAATATCTCCTTCAAACATATCTTCTAAATACTTCCATATGGTATATGCTCTATCAATTTTATTTATCTTAGAAAATTCACTGTCAGATAAGGTGCTGATTAGGGCTTCTTTAGCAATTTCATTATTGGTAAATATATCTTTTTGTCTATTAGTAGCATCATCCTTTGCAAGGTCTTTCAGAGATGGAATTACAACCTCTTGTGTAGCAATTTCAAATATCTCAAAGCCAACAAGGAAAACTTCATTTCATGGGAAGATTTAATGAGGTTACATCTATCTACTATTGGAGATATTGGTTTGCAATTATTGGATCACAAGTATGTGGAACTGCCGAGACCTACATCTATGGAATAAATGGTGGACATGAAGCATCATAACATAATGATGATTAATATAGATTCTTCACTTAGCTATTCCAAATTTGATGAAGTCAAGGACTACCCTACAGCCTATGATATGTGGAAGAAACTACATGATATCTATGGAGGAGATGAAAATGTAAAGAGAGCCAAAGCAAAAATTATCAGAGGTTAGTTTGATCAAATGAAAATGAAAGAAGGAGAAGACATTACAAAATATAGTGAAAGAATCAAGAAAAGTGTCAGTGCAATCAGATCTGCCGGTGGAACAATTGAAGACAAAATAGTGGTCAGTAAGGTATTGAGAACTTTATTTCCTATTTATGCAATTATATTTTTAGCTATTCAAGAGATTAGATGCACTAATGATATAACTCTAGATGGATTGGTTGGAAGGCTTACAATTTTTGAGTTGGACAACTTTGACAATTATTCTCCTAATCCTAGCAATCTTGAGTCTACATTCAAAGATAAATTAAACCTTGGAAAGATGAAAGGAAAATAGATTGACAGTGATAGTGATGATGATTTTGATGATGAATATCTGGAAATCATTGAAGCATTACTTGTAAAGAGAGATGCAAAAGGAAAAGGACAGTACAAAGGAAGATTACCATTGATTTACTTTTCATGTGATGAGGTTGGTCATATTGCTACTAAGTGTTCCAATAAGGAAGACAAAGGTGAGAGAAATTTCAACAAGTACAAAGGCAAGAAATATTTCAAAACCTACAAAAGCTACAAGGACAAAGGTAAGAAATATCGTTATATTGCTAAAGATTTTAATAGTGGTGAAGATGAAGATGAAATGGTTTACATTGCTCTTAAGGATGAGTCAGACAATGAAGATAATGAAAAGACTGCACTTTACTCTCATATTAGTAAGAATGCCACTTGGATAATTGATAGTGGTTGTTCTCACCACATGACTAGTGATAAAACCAAATTTGAACATATTGAGCACTATGATGGTGGGAGTGTCAGTTTTGGGAATGATGAAGCCTGCTATGTGAAAGGTAAAGGTTGTATTGTTCTAACTGAAGGAATCAAATGTGATAATGCTTATTAGGTTGAAGGACGAAGGTCTAATCTACTAAGTGTGGGACAATTGAATAACATTGGTTTCAAGGTAGAATTCATGAATGGTAAGGCCAAGCTCCTAGATGGTAAGGGAAACCTAGTTGGAACTGGTAGGAAAACTAAAGGTAATCTATTTTATCTTGATCTCAATGAAATTTCATGTTTTATTGCACAAGTAGAAGAAAGATGGTTATGGCATAAAAGGTTGTGTCATGTGAATTTTGATAACCTGATCAACATAAGAAAGGAAAAAAGAGTAAGAGGTATTCCTATTTTTAAGAAACCCAAATTGGAAATATGCAAACAATGTCAAATTAGGAAGATAGGAAAAACAAGTTTTAAGAGCAAGAACTACAATACAAAAGAAGCCTTAGAGTTAGTGCATACTGATTTGTGTGGACCAGTTAGAACAACAAGTTACATAGGTGAGAAGTATTTCATTTTATTTGTTGATGACCATTCCAGAATGATGACTGTTATGTTTCTCAAAGAAAAATAATAAGCTTTTCAAAAGTTCAAATGATACTGTTACCCAAAATTTCCCATTTCATGACAATTCTGGCTACAAGTCAAGAAAATGTGGCTCCCACGAGGGTAGAGCCCAGCTTGTATGTTTTTTTGTTCTACTTGGTCTTAATCTTGTTCCTCTGCAATTTTATAAATCTCTGGTTTTCTCTTGTCTAAGAAATATCCTAAGTGATGATTAAAACCCTAAGCATTTCATGATGAAGCCCTAGTTCTCCACACCATGTTCTAATCCTTCATTACCTTTTAGAGTGACTTAAGTGATTATTTGGCCATGTGTGCATTAATGTTTCTTGTTTATCTCTTAGTCAGATAGAGGAAAAAAAATATTCTATATTACTCAGTGACTTTGAATTTTTCTTTCGTCGTGTAATCTCATGAGAAAATGGATTTTTCCTGTCTTGTTTGGAGATTAAGTGTAGATCATCGATCTTGGGTCTGATCCTATGGTGGTTGTGCAATCTCATACTAAAATTAGAGGTAACCAAAAGATTTAGTGACTAAGTGACACAAAGAATTTCTGCACCCAGGATTAAAGATGAGTCAAGGATGAGTTAGAGATAAGGTCAGGTAATTAAGGTAAAGATCGAGCAAGTCATTTCTGATCATGTGGTTGGATTAAAGGCTTGAGAAAAAAGTGATAGAAATATAATGTTTAATCCATTAAGCCATAGTAATATGTGGAAGGTTGTCAGAAACTAGGCCCGTCAAGTTAGAGTCTTTGGTTGATTAAGCTGTGAGCATTTCAGGTTTGATCCAACAGTCAGCTTAATGCCTTAAAGACAAAGTACTCAAAATCTATGGATTAAGGCATTGCTTTTTTGTGATGCATGGAAGGTTGTTAGAGCTTGGACCCATCTACGATAAGGTAATCTCTAATCAAGTGCTTTTTGATTGGATGATTGGCTTAAAGGCTTAATGCAAAAATGTGCACGATCTATCAAGTAAGCCACTAAGCAGTGGAAACACGTGTCCATGGTGGAGCCAGGCTAGTAAAACAAAGGAAAGTAAAGTCCGATTGAGTCCCTTTTGATCAGAGGGTTGGTGTAATGGCTTGATCACAAAGTAATCAAAATCTAGCGATTAAGTCATTAAGCCATGGTGACATGTGGCAGATGACATCATGGGTCTCAGGCTAGAAAGGTAAGATAAAGGCACAACATGTAAAGAAGATCGAACGACTGACTGAATACCTTGATGGTAAAGATGAAGTTATTTAACCTGTAAGTCATTACGTCATGGTGACATGTGGAAAATATGATCTTGTGCTCACGGGTAACTTAAAAGGATCGACGGTCATGCTTTAAAGTTATTAAAGAGTCAAATCTGGGTCGTTCATCGAGCATTCCTCACCACATGTGATTGTTTAAGTTTAACTTCATATTTAAATGGTGTTTCTCAGGTTTTCATGGTGGTGACAATGTTTTCAACCTGTAGACTGGGTAGATGGATCAAGGTGATCTATCTACTCAAATTTATGGTGAAGTGGGATATTTTCAAAGACACATCTTATCGTCTGAGATATTTCTAAGATGCATTAATGAGAAGAATTGAAAGTCTTAGGGTTTCTAATTATTTATGGAAAAACTATTGTAGCCCTAATTTCTAAGAATCAAATTGACTCCTGAGCCTATGTGCTAGGGGAGGTTGTATATAAGACATTTTCAGTTCTTTTCTAGTTAGTTTTTTGGGTTGTGTAAGAGTTTCTGAGACATTTGTTCTATCCTCCAACTTTTCACACTCTATAATTCTCAGTTTTCCAAGCTTATGCAACACTTTTTGTGGCATTTTTCCTTCCCTCAGGTTTTCATATGGTTGGGATTCTTTCTGAAGAAAGATATATTGACCGACTATTGAATAAATTTGTGGATTATCTCAAGTTTTATTCTTTCTTTCATATTTGTGTACTACTCTGGGTGATCTGATAATGGTAGTTTTTGTGAATTTTGTTCATTCCTAGCTATCTTGTCTCATTCTTGTACCTATTTTCTAGAGTGGATGTCTATTTTCAGGTCATAGTCTGTGTCTAATTCTTTGAAGCTATTTTTGTGAAATTTTCTCGTTACTCCAATAGTTTCATCTCAGAACCTCTCTATGAAACATATTTGCAAACCTATCTAGGAAGTTGTAATTGTCATAGTTTAGGGATTTCATGTTAATTCTTGGTCATTATATTGTGATTCATGTTACCTTTGGTGCATCACCTAGTAGATTAAGTTTTATTTTTAGTCATTTCCCTGCAGTTCTCCTTCTATCCCTTTCCCTTCTAAGTTTACTTTCATGTTAAAGAGAAAATAAGTTGATTATCCAAGAGGAACTGAATTAGAATCTGGAGGCTTCACTTTAGTTAGCAAAGGTTTCATAACCTTGAAGTGATTCACATGTTATACTAGATTATCAAGACTATGAGAGCTTGAATGGGGTGCAAAATTTAGTGTATAACAGTTCTGGCACACCCGGTGGGACCACAAAAAGAAGTTCATATTCAAAGCTATGCTATCTCTGATATGTTGATTTCATAGTACTAACCTAAATAGGTTTTCTTCAAAAGCATATCTGGCAACTCCACTAGTGTAAAGAATAGAAGATTCAGTCTTTTTCAAAGTTTATGAGAAAAGTTGAGACAAGAAGATCAAAGCCTTCTGAGTTATTACAACTGCTCATGACAAGGAATTACTGTAGATCATCTCAAAGAACATCCCCTACAAGGAGGTTATAGTCTAATCCACCTACATTGGAAGGAAGATCTTTACCTTTTCACTCTAGAAGAAGAGGAATATTTTTACCAGAGAGTTACAAGTAGATTCAACTCCTACCTAGCCCAAATACAACTCATTCAGTTATTGCTCAGCAAGTCACAGTTCCTGCAATGAACATACAATTTGTCTTTGTGCCCTTTAACCAAGTAAGTCCATTGAAATTTGTTCAACATCATGATGTGCCCTTAGCAGCACTCAAAATTCTACCTGATTTCATAGGTGAAGGACAAACAACAGCTTGTGACCACATAAGAGATGTGGCTACCATTTGTAGTGTGCATCATATCACTGAAGAAGACATGGCTACCAAGATACTTGCAACCTCTTTCAAAGGTAAGGCCTTAGAATGGTTTAGAAATAATTTTTTTGGTTCAATATATTCATGGGATAGACGAGGAGAATCATTAAGTAAATATTTTGGGGATAAATCAGACTACTTATCTCTGGTTGAGCAACTAACAACCATAAATAGAGCTCCTCAAGAATAAATGACAGACTTTAATAATAGATTCCTCAAGACATGGAATAGAATCCCTATCTTAGTGAGACCTTCAGTTGACCATGCCTTCATATAATTTTTGAAAAGTCTCAATAGCAATATCTCTGTCATGATTCAATCCATTGGAGGAACCTCATTACCTTAAGCTTTTGACATAGCAGTCAGGGCTGAAAATTATTTAATCCAAGCAGTCATGATAGCCCCAAGGCCACACATGCCTATTTTCCCCAGCAATTAGCCCAATATTCCTTTGAGAATTCCCCCATACACTCCTATACCCACCATAGTAGCACCTAAGGCTAGCACTAGCTATGAAGAATCCAAATTTATCTCTTCCCAAGAGCTACTTGAATTGATGGGAAGTCAATAAGAAATGAAGAAATTATTGCAGAAAATGAGCAATGAGTTGACTAGCATAAAGAAGAAAAACCAAGGGAATAGACCACCCTTTCAACCATGGAATCAAAGTCCCAACCAAAAATATCAAAAGTGGGGACAACCCTATCAGCAAAATAGCTCACCATATCAAGGGAACTACCAAGGTCAAAGGCAAAATTTTAATCAGAGGCCATTCCAACCTTGCAATCCCATGTCTCTTAGCTCTACAAATCCAACAAGAGATATAGTTCCAAGTCATAATAATTGGGTCTTGGAAAATGAGTGGTTTTTTCCTTTCCATCAGCCCCACAATTAGGATACATGCTTGAGTGGGTGGATGAATCAAACATTAATGGTTCAGAACACTTCACAAAATCAATTAGAAGCCTCTTCTAGCAGAGCAACTCCTCAACAAGAAGCACAACTTGATGAGAATACTCTCTTTAACTAGGAGCATAAATATTTCAATGGGGTAAATGGTGAGTCCCTAATTTCTGCCAACACTCAGTCAAAGAGGAGAGCCCAAGTTATGGAATGAGTAGAGAATGGAGTAAGAGCTACTACATCTGCAGAGACATCACAATACATTTAAAAAGGCTCCCACCATTCCAATCAAAGAGAGTCAATCTCCCAAAGGAGATTGAGCCTACTATAGTGAAGGCACATCAAAGAGTATCCATGGCAGTGCCCTTCAACATTGTAGACAATATGAAAAAGATGAATATCACTATGTCTATGTGGGACTCCTTGGCTATTCCAGGACAGCCTAAGATCTTAAGGAAGGCTATGAATGAGGGAGTAGTGCCTCAAAATATTACAAGTGAAGTTGCTAAGCCAGTGTTGGTCAATACTAATCAAAATAAATAGACTTCAAGTAGCAACTCCAAGCCAGATGTCATGCAAGGTAGGAATTTGAAGCCACCTCCCTTTTATGTATCATTAATTATTGGCAAATATTTAGTACATAATTGTATGGTAGATAGTGGGGCTACTAGAACTGTCATGCCCAAGAAAGTAGCTGACCAATTAGGAATTAAATATGAACCTTTTCAAAAGAGGGTGACTCAACTTGAGGGTTCCTTAGTAGACACAGTAGGTGTAGCTAAGGATACAAGCTTGATCCTACATGCAAGTCCCAATTTCTCTATCCTACTTGACATATACATCATAGACCTCCCTTCTCTATTTTCCATAAGTTTATCAAGGGAGTTTACAACCAAGATAGGAAGCTATCTTTCTTTTGACTAGTCTCACATGCATTTCCATACTAGATATGGAACCAAGGTTACCATCAAGTCTAAATCATTGGCAGCACACCATATAGAACCTTATGTGTCCAATGTACTCAATGAAAGTTGTCTTGCACTTGATAGTAATGACTTCCCAATCATTAGAGAAATAAAAACCAATATATTAAATATCCCAGACATCTATCTGGATGAATTGGAATCATAAAGAACCTCAGAGGCCCAAGCCAATGTTTTTTGGGATGCTGGTTTGGGCAACTACTTAATACAAGAAGATAATCTCACAGAGCCAAGCCTTGAGAAGGCTATCAATGAAGCATCAAAGGATGATAGAAATCGAGTTTGGGAGCTATTATTTGATGGTGCTAGAAGTAGACATGGATCTAGTGGTGGTTCTATGCTGGTCTCTCCAGAAGGAGAAAAATATTATGTAGCTTTTATGTTTAGCTTCTCTTGCACTAGAAACACTGCTAAATATGAGAGTCCAGTGAATGGATTGGAGTGGGATAGAAAGAGAGGGATCAAATACCTAAAATTTTATGGTGATAGTGAGCTATTAGTAAGCCAAGTAAGAGGGATAAGTGCAACTAAGAATGCCAAAATGAAAGCATATAAGCATTGATTTTGGAATGAAATTAAATATTTCCATGTTTTCAACATTATTGCAATCCCTAGAAAATTGAACCATGATGCAGACAGATTAGCTACTGTCAGATCCTAGTATGACATTCCTAATAGACTTTAAAAGGAAAAGGATCAACATCATATCAAAGTAATTTTTAGTCCTTCTATCCCTGACAATAATGTTAATTGGTAAGTATTTGACAATGATGAGAAAATTTTGCAGTTCTTATTTGAAGAAAATGTCTTTTTAGAGCATAACCAAGATCGACTGATGCAGAACTATGGTGACCAAGTAGTACAACTTAGGTCAAATACAATGCCAAAAGGTCTTGTCACCCTAGAATCTATCTTCAACTAAGATGACCAAGCACAGAAGAGTAGGGTTGGTCTAACAGTTCAGCAAGAACATTGCACTGATTTAGAGATGGAGTCAGGAAAGAGCTTAAAGTTTGGAAAAGTAAATACTGATTCAGAAAGGCATGATTATGCTCAATTATTTCAAGAATTCAGTGGTATATTTTCTTGGTAGTATGAAGACCTCAAAGGTTTCAAACTAGAACTTTCTCAACACACCATTAAATTGGAACCGAATTCCAAGCCAGTTAGACAGAAGAAAAGGCATGTCAATCCTAAGCTTGAACCACTCATGCACAAAGAAGTGCTCAAATTAATTGAAAGTGGAATAATTTACCCCATAGAACATACTAGTTGGGTTTCCAACCTTGTTCCTCTGAGGAAGAAGAATGGGGAATTAGGATTATGTGTTGATTTTAGAGATCTCAATAAGGCATCCCTAAAAGATTGCCATCCATTGCCATATGTGGAACAAATTTTACAATGTGTCTCTGGATCAGAACATTTCTCACTGTTGGATGGCTATTCAGGATACAATCAGATCCTAGTTCATGAATAATATCAATATAAGGCTGCATTTACAACCAAATGGGGAACCATGGCTTATCAAAAAATGCCTTTTGGTTTTTCTAATGTAGGTGCTACTTTTCAAAAGGCAATGGATATGGCCTTTAAAAGCCTCATGTACAAGTTTGTACTGGTATATTTAGATGATATAATTGTTTATTATAAACATGCAGTAAACCACATCAAACATCTGAGGAAAATATTTGAAAGGTGTAGGGAGTTTGGGATCTCTCTTAATCCCACGAAATATGTGTTTTCAGTCCATGAAGGAAAACTATTGGGATATGTTGTATTCAAACAAGGTATTAAAATTGACCCTGAGAGGATTGCATATATTATTTAATTACCCCTATCACCTCACAAGAAAAGCCTTCAATCTTTCATAGGAAGGATTACATTTGTTAGGCATTTCTTTCCTAATATTGCACATTTACTAAAGCCTTTGACAACTATGTTAAAGAAGAGTTTAGTCTTTAGCTAGAGAAAAGAGGGAAATGCTAATTTTCAAGCCATAAAAGAGGCTTTAACAGAAGCTCTTGCTTTGTTGAACCCTGATTTCAGTAAGGGTTTTATCCTTTATTCTTATGGGGGTTCTGATTCCATATCTGCAATGTTGACTCAAAAGAAATGTGAAGGATTGGAGCAACCTATCACTTTCTTTAGCAAGGGTTTGGAAGAGTATGAACATAGATACTCTTTTGTAGAGAAACATGTACTTGTTGTGGTGAAGAGCCTTAAAAAGTTTAGATATCTACTAACTCACAGCAAGGTAAAATTAAGAGTCACTCATCCAAGTGTCAAAGAATTCCTACTTTCCAAGGACCTGAATGAGAAAAGGGCTGGTTGGATAACCAAGGTCATGGAGTATGACATTGATATCTAGGTCACCAAACTAGTCAGAGGATGAGGTCTTTGTGAACATTTGATAAAGGATGAGAATTCAAGGAATACAGAGAAAATGAATGCATCTTTAGTTGTGCATTCAGTAGAAGAACATGCCAAGGTAGCAGGTTGGTTGCATAACATGGTTCATTTCTTGAAGACAGGAAAGTGTCCTACAGATTTGGACTCAGCAAAGAGAAGGTATTATAGATTACAGTCTATCCCCTTTGTGCTAATAAATGAGGTCCTTTTTAGAAATGATCATAATGGTGTCTTTTTGAGATGCATAGATTCAAATCAAGTCACAAATGTCCAAAAAGAGTTTAATGATGGACCTTCTAGAGGTCATTTTTCTCCCAGTACCACTACCTTTAAAATCATGAGGGATGGATACTATTGGCCATCTATCTTTAAAGATAGTCATGATCATGTGAGGAAATGAATGAAGTGTGCCATGTTTGTAGGAAAAGAGAGACATGTAGCTCTGCCCCCACCCCCAACCTATCAGAATAGATCAACCTTTCATCAAATGGGGTATTGATTTTATAGGCCTAATTAATCCTCCCTCTACTGCAAGACACAAATGGGTAATAACTGTAACATATTATTTCACTAGATGGACAAAGGCTATTGCAATAAAAGAGGCCAATGAGACTATTGTTCTGAGCTTTTATGATGACATAATTCACAAATTTGGTACTCCAGATTCAATCATATCAGATAATGCACTTTCATTCACAGGTCTAAAGGTGACTGAATGGGCAGTCAAGAATGGTATTTATCTAAATACTAGTTCCAACTATTACCCTTAGGGTAATGGTTTAGTAGAGTCTACAAATAAAAACTTGATTAGGATTATCAAGAAACTTTGTAATAAAATCAAAGAGATTGGAACTCTAAAGTAAAGTCTTCTTTATGGTTAGACAAGATAACCCCAAAGAAGATCATTAGGAATTCTCCTTATAGGATGGTATATGGCAAGGAAGCCAAATTGTCCATCTCATCAAAATTGTTAGCATTGGACATGGCCACCCAACTTATTCTCTTTGAAGAAGGAGATCCCTTGTAGGTAAGGTATGCTCAACTCATGGAGCTGGAAGAAATTAGAGATAAATCTATGCAAACCATGGAGTTTTAGCAGATGCAAATCAAAAGGAATTTTTACAAGAGGGCCAAAGCTAGAAGCTTCAATATTGGAGATATAGTCCTCAAGTGGGATGAGTACAAATAAAGGCTAGGTAGGCATTCAAAGTTTGATTCCTTCTAGGGAGGACCATTTGTAATCATAGAGTGCAATGAGCATAATTATTTTCAGCTAACAACTCTTTAAGGAGAGGCCTTGTCAATCTCCGTTAATGGTTTTCATCTCAAGCCTTGTTTTGAGATTTGCCCTGCTTTGTTAATAAGTTTTTCTTGTTTTCCTTGCTTTCTAGGTTTAGTGTTTCCTTCTATCCTTCAAATGCTCATGCACGGTTCATTTTTCCTCCTCTTGGTTTCAATCCTTCTATTTCCCATAAATTTTTGTGTGCTCAAATGTAGACTCTTATGCTCAATGAATGTCAAAGGCCACTAGTTTTCAATGTCTAGCAGGCTGACATCCAGCAAACATTGCCAAGAATGTTACCAAAAATTTCCCACATCATAAAAATTTTGGCTACAAGTGGAGAAAATGTGGCTCCCAAGAGGGTAGATCCCAGATTGTATGTTTCTATGTTCTGCCTAGTCTTAATCTTGTTCCTCTGCAATTTTATAAATCTCTGGTTTGCTCTTGTTTGAGAAATATCCTAGGTGATGATTAAAACCCTAAGCATTTCATGATGAAGCCCTAGTTCTCCACACCATGTTCTAATTATTCATTACCTTTTAGAGTGACTTAAGTGATTATTTAGCCATGTATGCATTAACATTTCTTGTTTATCTCTTAGTCACACAGAGGAAACAGAATATTCCATATTACTTAGCGACTTTGCATTTTGCTTTAGTCGCGTAATTTTTTTGAGAAAATAGATTTTTCCTATCTCATTTAGAGATTAAGCATAGATCATTGATCTTAGGTCTAATCCTATGGTGGTTGAGCAGTCTCATATTAAACTCAGAGGTAACCAAAATATTTAACGACTCAGTGACACAAAGAATTTCTGCACCTAGGGTTAAAGATGAGTCAAGGCTGAGTTAGGGATAAGGTCAGGTAATTAAGGTAAAGATCAAGAAATTCATTTATGATCATGTGGTGGGATTAAAGGCTTGAAGACAAAGTGATTGAAATCTAACATTTAATTCATTAAGCCATAGCGATGTGTGGAAGGTTGTCAGAAACTGGGCCCGTCAAGTCAGAGTCTTCGATTGATTAATCTGCAAGCATTTTAGGTTTGATCCAACAGTCAGCTTAATGCCTTAAAGACAAAGTACTCACAATCTATTGATTAAGGCATTACATCATTGTGACGCATGGAAGGTTGTCAGATCTTGGACCCATCTATGGTAAGGTAATCTCTGATCCATCTATGGTAAGGTAATCTCTGATCAAGTCCTTTTTGATCGGATGGTTGGCTTAAAGGCCTAATGCAAAGATGTGCATGATCTATCATGTAAGCCATTAAGTGGTGGAAATGCATGTCCATGGTGGAGCTGAGCTAGTCAAACAGAGGAAATTAAAGTTTGATTGAGTCCTTTTTGATCAGACAGTTGGCATAATGGCTTGATCACAAAGTGATCAAAATCTAGCGATTAAGTCATTAAGTCATGGTGACGTGTGGCAAATGACGTCATGGGTCTCAAGATGGAAAGGTAAGATAGAGGCATAGAAGGTAAAGAAGATTGAATGGCTAGCTTAATGCCTTGATGGTAAAGATGAAGTTATTTAACCTGTAAGTCATTACACTATGGTGACACATGGGAACTCTAATCTTGTTCTTGTGGGTAACTTAAAGGGATCAACGACCATGTTTTAAA
Organism: Thuja plicata; assembly: GCA_018584345.1. Classification (NCBI taxonomy): domain Eukaryota; kingdom Viridiplantae; phylum Streptophyta; class Pinopsida; order Cupressales; family Cupressaceae; genus Thuja; species Thuja plicata. The sequence continues at coordinate 648,244 of MU227336.1, read as the reverse complement.
GTTATTAAAGATTCAAATTTGAGTCATTGATCAAGAATTATGCACCACCTAAGACAGTTTAAGTTTAAATTCATATTTAAATGGTGCTTCTTAGGTTTTCATGGTGATGGTGACATTTTCAACCTGCAGACTGGGTAGATGGATCATGGTGATCTGTCTACTCTAATTTATGGTGAAGTGGGATATTTTCAAAGACACATCTCATCGTCTAAGATATTTCTAAGATGCATTAATGAGAAAAATTAATAGTATTAGGGTTTTTAATCATTTATGCAAAATCTATTGTAGCTCTAATTTTTGAGAATTAGATTGACTCCTGAGCCTGCGTACTAGGGGAGGTTGTATAAAAGTTGTTTTCAGTTCTTTTCTAGTTAGTGTTTTGGGATGTCTAAGAGTTTTTGAGACATTTGTTCTATCCTCCAACTTTTCATACTCTATAATTCTCATTTTTCCAAGCTTATGCAAGAATTTTGATGGCATTTTTCCTACTCTTAAGATTTCATATGTTTGGGATTCTTTCTGAAGCATGATATATTGACCGACTATTGAATAAATTTGTGGATTATCTCAAGTTTTCTTCTTTCTTTCATATTTTTGTACTACTGTGTGTGATGTGATAAGGATAGTTTTTGTGAATTTTGTTCATTCCTAGCTATCTTGTCTCATTCTTGTACCTATTTTCTCAAGTGGATGTTTGTTTGTAGGTCATAGTCCATGTCTAATTCTTGGAAGATATTTTTGTGAAATTTTCTCTTTCTTCCAATAGTTTCATCTCAGACCTCTCTATGAAACATTTTTGCAAACCTGTCTAGGAAGTTGTACTTGTCATAGTTTAGGGATTTCATGTTAATTCTTTGTCATTATATTTTGATTCATTTTACCTTTGGTGCATCACCTAGTAGGTTAATTTTTCTTTTTAGTCATTTTCCTTCAGTTCTCCTTCTATCCCTTTCCCTTCTAAGTTTACTTTCATGTTAAAGAGAAAATAAGGTTATTATCCAAGAGGAACCAACCTAGAATCCCAAGGCTTACTTTAGTTAGAAAAGGTCCCACAACCTTGAAGTGATTCCATGTTATACTAGATTATCAAGACTATGATAGATTTAATAGAGTGAAAAATTTAGTGTATAATAGGTACCTTACTAGAGTTGAGAAGGAAAAAGGAAAGAAACTTAAATGCCTAGGATCTCACAGAGGAGGAGAATTCATTTATAATGAGTTCAATGAATTCTGTAATGAAAGAGGAATCAAGAGACAAGTATCTACCCCAAGTACACCATAGCAAAATGGTATAGCAGAAATAAGGAACATATCCATTATGGATTGTGCAAGAACCCTAATGATTGGAAAGAATGTTGCTACCAAATACTGGAAGGAAGCCTTCAGGACTGCAACTCACACCTTGAACCGAGTTCAACTAAAGAAAGGTACTGAGAAGACAAATTTTGAATTATGGTATGGCTATAAACCTAATGTTTGTTATTTCAAAGTATTTGGAAGTAAATATTACATCTTGAAGGAAACAAGAAATGGAGAATTTGATGTAAAAGGTGATGAATATATATTCCTAGGCTACTCCTGCAAAAGCAAAAGATATAAATGTTTGAATATTACTTCTCATAAAGTCATTAGAAAGTGTGCATGTAAATATTGATGAGTTAGCAGAGAGAAATGAATAAAAAAGCAATAAAGAGCCTGAGGACTACAAAAAATTTGTGTACTATGAACCTGATACTATACCTAAGACATGGGAAATGGTGATTGGACAACAACCATGTCAACCACTAAATTCATCAGCACAAATCTTGTTGCAACCTTTGCAACCCGGGATACTAACTGAAGAAACTAAGTCTTAGACTGAAGAAACTAAGTCATAGACAAAGGGAACCGTGTCACAGATAGAGGAACCCAAGTCTTAGATAGAGGAACCTGACTCTTAGATAGTGGAACCTGAGTATCAGACAGAAGAACATAAAAAAATATTTGAGCATGGTGAACATAGTGGATCAAGCCCAGATTCAAAGAGGAAGGAACCTATACTTGTAAATTATGTCACAAGGCATCATGCACCTGAACAAATAATTTGAGATTAGACAAAAGGTACAATAACAAGGAACAAAATCAAAGGTGCATGTTTTCTTAGTGAAATTGAACCTAGAACTATTAAAGATGCATTGGATGATGATATCTGGATTGAAGAAATGAATGAAGAGATTGAGAAGATAGAAAAAAACAAGACGTGGACTCTTGTACCTATACCAAAAGACAAGAATGTGATTGGTAATAAGTGGGTTTTCAGAAACAAGATGAATGAAAAAGGAGAAGTTTCCAGAAACAAAGAAAGAATAGTATGTAAAGGATATGCTCAAGAAGAGGGTATTGATTATGGAGAAACTTTTTCTCTTGTTGCAAGACTTGAAGGAATCAGACCTCTTCTGGCATATGCTGCTCATAAAGGATTCAAGGTATATCAAATGGATGTAAAATCTACATTCTTGAATGGAATTCTTGAAGAGGAAGTCTATATTGAGAAACCTAAAGGTTTTGTAGACCCTAACAATATGAATATGGTTTGAAAATTGCACAAAGCCTTGTATGGGCTGAAGCAAGCTCTAAGAGTCTGGTATGAAAGATTGCATGGTTACCTTGTAACTATTGGGTTTCATAGAACTAATGACAATAGTAGCTTGTACATCAAAGAAGGACCTCAGAAAAAGATACTATTAGCAAAAATATTTTTTTGATGATATACTATTTACTCGACATGATGATTAATGTTAATAATTCTCCAAATCTATGAGCAAGGAATTTGAAATGTCTATGTTTGGTAAAATCAAATTCTTTGTTGGTTTACAAGTTTATCAAATGAAGGATGGTATCTATATTACTCAGTCTAAATACATCAAAGAGATACTAAAGAAATTTGGGATGGAAGATTCCATACCAGTTGGAAAACCTATGCTTACTGAACATAAGTTGTCTAAGGATGATGATTCAAAGGAGGTAAATCAGACTACCTACATATCTATGATTGGTAAAATTCAATATGTTGTTCACACTAGACCTGATGTTGCATTAGCAGTTGGTATTGTTGCAAGGTTTTTAGCTAATCCTAGAGAGAATCATTTGATGGTTATCAAAAGGATTCTGAGATATCTTAAGAGTAATGAAGATTATGGATTATGGTATAAGAAAGGAGGAAACTTTGATTTGAAGACTTTTACTGATGCTGATTGGGTAGAAAGTGTTGATGATAGGAAGAGCACAAGTTGTGGAGCATTATTTCTTGGAAAGAGGTTAGTCTCTTGGACAAGAAAGAAACATAACTACATTTCTCAATCTACAGTAGAGGCAGAATATGTTGTTGTAGCAGTAAATTGTTCAAATATAATATGGTTCAAATAGTTATTTTTAGGTATGAAGGAAGAAATCAAAGAACCATTCATTATCTACTATGACAACACTAGTGCAATTAAAATTTTAAAGAATCGTGTGATGCATACTAAGACTAAACATATTACAATAAAGTATCATTTCTTGAGAGAATTGGTTTAGGACAAGGAAGTAAGATTGGAATATGTGAATACTAAAGAAAAAATTGTAGACATATTCACAAAACCATTACCTAAGGATGTATTTTTGTATCTTAGAGGAAAGATACAGGTGATTCCCTGCATTGAGGCTCACTAAAACACAATTTAGTGATGAATCAACCGAGCTATAGAATAGATTTAACATGTTGATGTAGATATTTAGAGCTTATTGCATATGATTAAGTGGTAATTGATTCACCCCTTCCCTCTTAGTTACTCAACTCATTTCCAACATTGTTATTACAAAAAATAGTAATTGGATTGGTAATCTCCTCTTGCATACCTTCTAGTAGTTGTTTGATCCATACAATGTTGGCACAATTCATAGCTGTAGCAAAATTTTCAGCCTCGGCAGTAGGTTGTGATATACAACTTTGTTTCTTACTCAGCCATGTAACTAGTCTTTGTCATAAAAATAAAGCTCCTCCACTTGTACTTTTTCTATCATAAATATTTCTGGCCCAATCAGCATCAATGTACACTGTTATTTGAAAAGTTCCTCTTTTATTGTATAGTAGACCAAAGTCCTCAGTTCCTTTCAGATATCTAAATATCCTTTTAACTATAGACATGTGTGTTTCCTTTGGATCTAAGGAAAATCTTGCAACTATACCAACTACATGAGCTATATCAGGTCTTTCGTGTACAACATATTGTAGCTTACCAATCATTCATCAGTAGAGTATTTCATTTACCTCCTTTCACTCATCTTCCTTTGATAACTTGCAACCAATGATCATTGGTGTTCCAACTAGTCTTGAGTCTTCCATCCCACAAGTCTTTAGGATTTCTTTGATGTACTTTGATTGTGTGATATAGATCCCATCCTTAACTTATTGAATCTATAGTCCAAGATGTTAATCAACTGATGGAGATGATGAAGAATAAATGATACCAAGTATACATGGTTGTAGAAATGGTTAGACCAGTTGTATTTTTTCACTGATGTCAAGCAATTGATTACTAATTTATATTGAGATACAATATCATAAGAAGGAGAAGCTAAATGGGTGAAAAAAACACATCAAAAAATGATGAAGTAATGTTGATATAGTTGTTTGCTACTATATATTTCATGTTATCAAGTTGGTACATTCAATTGATTAAGTTAGAGATTGCAAAGAGTTAAGTTATGACTGGAAAGAGTTACTTTACTGAGCTAGACAAAGTCATTCAGTATAGAGTTGTTTTAGTTAGTTTTAGTTACTGACCATCGAGAATGAGTTAGGCACCGAGCAGTGAATGAAGATAGTTACCGGTTGCAAGGCAAGTTACCAAGTATAGGATATTCATTGAGAATGATGATAAGATCAAATTCAATGCATATATATGATGATCTAGATGTTGATAAGGATAAAGGAAGTTTGTTAGAAGATCTACAAGCAATAAAATTCAATGAGAATATCAAAGGAAAATATTAAGTGGTTAAACCTCATTATTAGAGTTCCAAGAGAAATTTCAATTTACGAGATAAAATTTAAATGGTTTACCGAGTTGAGATTTATTAAGAAGATGATAAAAAAACTAAGCGCAAAAGATGGAAAACCTAATCAAGGATATTAAGAGGCAAAAGTTTGTATATATAAAGGATGAGAACTAATGAGAGAAGAGAAGCTAGCAAGTTGAATTGAGAAGTAGAAGCTAAAGAACAAAGTTACCGAGGAGAGAAGAGAAGAAGAAAATGCAGAATCTATAGTATAGAGCAGAGACAAATGGAGTATATGATGCCAGTATTAATTTGAGCACAAAGGATCTAACCCAAGCAAAGGTAGTTGCTATATTTATAGATCAAATTTTTATTGTTGCTTATTAGCATTTGTAACAAAGAATAATCTCTTAACCGAGTGTATTTAACAGTCCTATTTGTAAATCCTAGAATTAGGTGGAATTCCAAAAGAGTGTTTAAAGACCTCTAACAAGGACACTCCTAATAGGGTGAAGATTTTAATAGATCTAAGGTAAATCCCCTAACAGGGTCACATCTAGCAATTTTGTTTGTAATATTTAACAATATAAGTTCTTAATTGAGCGTACTTCTGAAGGGTACATTTTTATTGTGGTTCACAATACCCACAAAGGTTTTTCCCTTATTGATTTTCCTTGTTAAATATGGTGTTAACTAAGTTTGAATGATTGATTTGCATATTATGAGATGTATGGTTCTTTAAGATATTAATTTATTTGGTGAGTTGGTTATTACTATATTTAGTTCTACCGAGTGAATTAGTGAGCTCATTTTTAAGTATTAAAGTTTGATTTTGTTTGATTCACCCCCCCATCCCCTCAGTGGACCAATAATTGGTATCAAAGCTAGTTACTCTGAAGTGTTAATTATAAAAGGACTTGAGTTAAGATCTAAAGATGTGTAAAAGGGAAGCACCAAAGTTGAATATGGATCATTTCTCTACATGGAAAATTAGAATGAGATTTCATGTGTCTGGTATAGGAGAGTATGAACTTAATTTTATTGATAATGCATATGTTGCATGGTGCAGGAGCACCTTTGAGAAGCCAACATGTTTGGTGGTATCATGTCATTTTGGGTGTGTAAGTTTGTGAAAGACCCTCTTATAGGGAAATGTAAATACATAAGGTCATGTGGACCAAGAGAGTTTTAGGTAGGTTTTATTTTATGCTTCTGTTTGGTTAAAATGGCTCTTTTTGGCTCTTTTTAGTGGATTGTACTTGATGATGTCATAAAAGGGCAGGGTGATGTTATGGTTTTTCTTAGGGTCCTTGGTTACCCTAGGTGGTCTAACTAAGGTTAGATAAGTCAGATTGGTGGAAAAACACTTGAAAAGTATAAGTCTGAAAAAGATATAAAAATGTTGCATAGCAACATTAGCAACTTTTAAAAGTTACTAACAACATTTTGTTGTTTAGAGGGTTTTGAGGTTTAAGCTATCTTGGCACCCATCTAAGGAGTGAAAAAATGTGTGCTAAGGATATATAAGGTAGGAAAACCCTAATTTGGAGGGGGAGAAGACATTGTACGAATTCTGAGTTTTGGAGCCAAGAGCATTTTTGAATGAAAGAGCAGCAACATTGAAGAATTTGGTGTTTTTCTTATGTTATATGGATTAGATTAGGGACTATGATCATTGGATGCCATTGTTGGGCATGTTGTAAATCTTTTTCAGTAGGTAGTTTGTTTTGTAGTAGCTTTATTTTTGTAGTTTGTAAATTCTTTTTCTTTGGACTGTTTGTTGTCCATTTTTGACTGAGAAGCAAAGATGTGGACCTAACTCCACTTTCCACCATTGGTTCTATATGGCCACTTGGGGATGGAGAATAGGTCCATGGAGCTTCAAGAATCTGGAAGGAGGAGCTCTGAAAATGCATGTAAGTATTTTTAGGATCTTGCCCTAGGCGAGCTAGATGAAGAGCCCGGTTAGGAAGATCAGATAACAGTCAGTTTAAAATTGCAGGAGGTTTCTTTCATGAGCCAAGAAGGCCATGGATATGTTGTATGGTGTTGTCCAGGTACTCTAGATCAAAGAGAGTTGTTCAAGAAACCATCTTTCAAGTTTTGAGGCCAAAACCACAAAATAGGCCTAAAAACAAGGAAGAAGCCCTATTTCAGTAACAGGGTGTACGGACAGTGTGGAACCCTAAAACCTAGAAAATCTTGGTGGGTTTTTGCCATAATTAAGAACTACCAAAACCTTTTAGGGGGTTCTTTGAGGAGTTTTTTCTATTTTTTAGAGTTCCTAGATTTGAGGAGGCCTAATTGGCCAAAAAGGCTACAAGGCCTAAGTCTTATGAAACTAGAACTCGCTTGGTGCATGACCAATCTTGATAAGTTGAGACCCTACTTGGGAGTCAAGATTGTAGTGAAATGAAGCCCTTGACCTCTTGCAACTCCATTTCATGGTTAGGGCTTGGGAATTGAAGATGTGAAGAGTTCTTGTAGAGAACTAAGTGGTGAACTTTATAAGATAGGAAGACTTTTGGTTGGAGGGGAAGAATTGAATCTTTCCAAACTTTAGAGGGTGGATTGAGGAAACCCTAGAGGTCCTAGGAGAGGCCTAAGAAGAGTTCAAGAAAGCTTAGAAGGTTACTAAGGAGTCTCCCTATTAGAGTGGTATCAGAGCCCAAGTTCAAGATTTGGGAGAAGTAGTAGTGCAGCTAGTGGATGTTGCATACCAAAGATTCAAGTGAGGAATCTAGTGCATCTAGCAGGATGGTGACCAATGCTAAATTGGCCAAGAAAGTTGAAGAATAGTAAGAGGACAATAGGTTGCTAAGAGAAAGGTTGAGCCAACTCAAGCAACTCTTAGGAGAGGTCCAAGATAAGGTAGATCAGGTGAAAGACAAGGTGGACCAGAAGGAGGAAAAAGAAGCTAAGGAGGAGTGGGACCTTGAAGAAGAAGAACCTACCCCTGATCCAGTCTTACCAGAGGAACCCTTCTTGAAGGCACTCAAAGCCTTAAGTGGTAAAGACTTGGAAGGTGTGCTACTGTTTAGTGGACAAATGGATGTTGATTTAGTTTTAGACTGGATAGACAGTCTTGAGAATCACTTTGAGTGTGATGGAGTGACAGATGCTCAAAAGTTGAAGGTGGATAAGTCTAGATTGAGAGGACCATCACTTACTTGGTGGAAATATGTTCAGAATGAGAGGGAGAAAGAGGGAAAGAGTCCTATTGTGTCATCGAAGGGTATGTTGGCTAAACTAAAACAAACTTATCTCCCAGATGACTATGAAGTTCAAATGCATATAAAGAGACAAAACCTCAGGCAAAAGGACCTTAAAGTCCAAGCATATACAGAGGAGTTTCAAAAGTTATGCTTAAGATCCAAGATAGTGGAGGATGAAAGCATCAGATTAGCCAGATATAAAAATGGGCTCAAGTGGTCTATACAAGAGGAGATGAGTCTTGCTACCTTAAGAAGTGTGAGACAATGCTATCAAATGGCTTTAAAGATAGAAGAAAAGAGAAAGAGAAAACATGATCAGACCTCTAGAGGAAGAGGTAGGGGTAAAGAAAATAGAGGAAGAGGCAACTTTGTAGGTAGAGGCAGTGACTATAGGTCCCAAGGTGAAGCTAAATTGACTGAGATAGTCAATGAGACTAGTGGTAGAGGCAGCATGAGTAGAGGAAGAGGATTCCAAGGTGGTGGAAGAGGTAGATTTGGAGGTTTAGGCAGAGCCTCACACTTTGCAAACATGAAATGTTTTCATTGCAATCAACTACGCCATCCAGCCTATAGATGCCCAGAGAAGGCTTCTAGCTCACATGGTGAGAAAAGAGTAAATTACATTGCTCAAGAGGATAATAATAGTGGTAAAACCCCTGAAATCAACCTTGATTCAGAAAGTGGGGAGAATCTCATTATTAGGAGAATACTCATTAAAGATCCTGTCAAAGAAGAAGGTAAGCAAAGGAGGGCACTTTTCAGAGTAAAGTGCAAGATTCTTGGGAAATTTTGCAAGATGATCATAGACTCAGGGTCTATTGATAATATTATCTAAGAGGAGGTAGTCAACAAGTTAGGATTGAAAAAAATACTCCATACAAACCCATATCGAGTGACATGGTTGAATAAGGGTCAGCATGTTCTTATTAATGAGCAAGCATGGGTTAATTTCTCAATAGGAAAGTATGTGGATAGAATCTTATGTGATGTACTCCAAATGGATGCATGCCACCTACTCTTAGGTAGGCCATGGCAGTTTGATAGGAAGACAATTCATGACGGAGAGAAAAATTCTTATTATTTCAAGAAGGATGGGGTCACTTATAAAATTCAGTCACTTGTGGATGATGAGGGGTCTACATTAGTTGAGTCTAATGTCTTATTGTAGGGAGGTAAAGAGTATTTGTAGATAGTAAAGAGTGGAGAAGGATTACACTATGCTATCATTCTTAAGCCTAGTGAAGAGAAGAAGGTGGAACAAACACCATTGCCAAAGGAAGTGCAAGAGTTATTGAAAGAGTTTAAAGACATAGTTAGTGATGGGACACCAACAATGTTACCACCTCCAAGAGACATAAGTCATCAGATTGACTTCATACCTAGAGAATCTCTACCAAACAAGGCTGCATACAAGGTGACTCCTGACCAAAACAAGGAGATAGCTAAACAAGCCCAAGAACTTTTGGACCAAGGTCTAATCAGGAAAAGCATTAGCCCATGTGCAGTACCAGTGGTTCTAGCATCAAAGAAGGGAGGAAAGTGGAGGCTTTGTATAGACTCAAGAGCAATAAATAGAATCACCGTGAGATACAGGTTTCCCATTCCTAGGATTGAAGATCTCATGGACTGTTTGGGAGGAGCAAGGTACTACACCAAATTGGATTTGAAGAGTGGGTACCATCAAATTAGAATTAAGGAGGGGGATGAATGGAAGAAAACATTCAAGACAACAGAAGGGCTCTATGAATTTTTGGTCATGCCCTTTGGGCTTAGCAATGCTCCAAGCACCTTTATGAGGTTGATGAATGAGGTGTTGAAGGACTACATAGGTAGATTTGTAGTTGTGTACTTAGATGACATCCTCATTTTTAGTAAGATCAAGGAAGAATACCTCCAACATTTGTAGATTGTGATGAAGAAACTTCATGAGGAGAAGTTGTCCATTAACTTGGAAAAGTGTGAATTTATGAAACAAGAGTTGGTTTATCTTGGTTTTTTGGTGTCACAAGGAACCTTGAAGATGGATCCCAGTAAGGTTGAGGCAATATTAAGTTGGCCTATCCCTACATGCAGTTTTGAGGTAAGAAGTTTTCATGGACTTGCACAGTTTTATAGGAAGTTCATTAGAGGCTTTAGTGAAATATGTACACCAGTCTTAGATACAATTAAAGGAGGAGTGAAAAAAAAATTCAAATGAACTTCAAAGGCTGGTATAGGTTTTGAAGTATTGAAGAAGAGAGAGGCAACACAACCTATTTTGGTTTTGCCAAATTTTGATAAGTTATTTACCCTTGAATGTGATGCAAGTGGTATAGTTGTTGGGGAAGTATTGAATCAAGAGAATAGGCCAGTGGAATTTTATAGTGAGAAGTTGAATGAGGCCAATAAGAGGTACTCTTCTTATGACCTAGAGTTATATGCATTGGTGCAAGCCTTAAGAAAATGGAGGCACTATTTGTTGCCAAAGGAACTTGTAGTTTATACTGATAATAAAGCTTTGAGTTTTATAAATTCTCAAGAGAAGTTGAGCAAAAAACACCTTAAATAGATGGAATATTTGCAGGCCTATACCTTTACTATAAAAAATAAGAAAGGGAAGTTGAATAAAGTGGCTGATGCTTTGAGTAGGAGACTCTTGACAGTCCAAGAAGTGCAGCTGTAAACTATAGGCATAGAAAGCTTCAAGGAACTTTATGAAGGTGATTAGGACTTCTCAGAAGCATACAAGGTATGTAAGGATTTCAAAAACCATTTCCATAGTCAATTTGTAGACTATACAATTTAGAATGATCTCTTGTTTAGAGAAGGGCAGTTATGTGTTCCTAAGGGATCTATGAGGGAGAATGTTATTCAAGAAAAGTACAATGGCAGCTTAAGTGGGCATTTTTGCCTAAATAAGACATTAGAACTAGTGAAAAGGTTCTATTATTGGTCTAGGATGTAGAAGGGCATCAGGAAGTATGTGGAGCAATGTTTGATTTTCCAAAAAGCTAAGGGTATCTCATCTAATGCAGGTTTTTATCAGCCCTTGCCCATTCCTAATAGGCCTTGGGAATGTATTAGTGTGGATTTTATTGTTGGGCTGCCTAGGACCAAGACTAGTTTAGATAGTATATTTGTGGTGGTAGATAGGTTTAGCAAGATGAGCCACTTCATTGCTTGCAAAACCACCCATGATTCCAGTCATATTGCTCATTTTTTATTTAAATAAGTAGTAAGGATTCATGGGTTACCCATCAGCTTAGTATCTGATACAAATGTAAAATTCATGGGTCATTTTTGGAAGACCTTGTGGTCAAGGTTGGGAACCAATCTATCATTTGGGTCAGCCTACCATCCCCAAATAGATGGTCAGACTGAAGTGATCAATAGAGTGCTAGGAAATCTCCTTAGGTGCTTGACAAAGGAGTATGGAGTGATGTGGGATCAAATGTTACCATAGGCTGAAATGCCTACAATGACAGTGCAAATAGGACAATAGGCAAAAGCCCCTTTGAAATAGTTTATGGGTTGTACCCTAGAGGTGTGTTGGAGTTAAGAAAATTGTAAAATGCAGAAGGAAGGAGTGCATATGTAGAATATTTTTCTCAATCCATGAAGGAAGTTCATGAGCAAGTGAAGAAGTAGCTCCAAGAGGCTACACAAAAATTAAAAGCCAAAGTTGATGAAGGAAGAAGGGATCTTCAGTTTTCTATGGGTGATCTTGTGATGGTGCATCTCAACAAGTCTAGGTTGTAGAAGGGGGTACCCACCAAACTCCAAATGAGGAGGATTGGTCCTTGCAATATTCTTGCAAAATTTGGGCACAATGCTTATAAACTAGACTTGCCATCAGATTTGGCAATGTCTGCTATTTTCAATGTGCAGGATTTAGTCTAGTATAGAGGACCTACACCAGTAGATACTGGGTTACAGTCAGATCATAAAGAAATAGCACCAGATGTTCAGATTACCCCTTAACATACACCAATAGTAGTGAAGATTTTGGACTCTCGGGTGAAGAAAAAGACCAGGCAAGGAACCTACATGGAGCATCTCATTCAGTGGGAAGGCAAGTTAGAAGCTAAGGCTACTTGGGTAGCTGAGTATGCGTTTAAGAAGCGGGGCATTAATCCTAAGCTCCTATCCCCAGAGGTGACATAAGTTCTTAGCCTTGGTAGTATGGTGCACGAGCACCTTTGAGAAGCCAACAAGTTTGGTGGTCTCATGCCATTTTGGGTGTGTAAGTGTGTGAAAGACCCTCTTGTAGGGAAATGTAAATACATGAGGTCATGTGGATCAAGAGTGTTTTAGGTAGGTTTTATTTTATGCTTCTGTTTGGTTAAAATGGCTCTTTTTAGTGGACTGTACTTGATGATGTCATCAGAGGGTAGGGTAATTTCATGGTTTTTATTAGGTTCCTTGGTTACCCTAGGTGGTCTAACTAAGGTTAGATAAGTCAGATTGGTGGAAAAACACTTGAAAAGTATAAGTCTGAAAAAGATGTAAAAATGTTGCATAGCAACATTAGCAACTTTTAAAAGTTGCTGACAACATTTTGTTGTTTAGAGGGTTTCGAGGTTTAAGTTATCTTGGCACCCATCTAAGGAGTGAAAAAATGTGTGCTAAGGATATATATAAGGTAGGAAAAGCCTAATTTGGAGGGGGAGAAGACATTGTATGAATTCTGAGTTTTGGAGCCAAGAGCATTTTTGAATGAAAGAGTAGCAACATTGAAGAATTTGGTGTTTTTCTTGTGTTATATGGATTAGATTAGGGACTGTGATCATTGGATGCCATTTTTGGACATGTTGTAAATATTTTTCAGTAGGTAGTTTGTTTTGTAGTAGCTTTCTTTTTGTAGTTTGTAAATTCTTTTGCTTTGGACTGTTTGCTATCCAATTTTGGCTGAGAAGCAAAGATGTGGACCTAACTCCACTTTCCACCATTGGTTCTATATGGCCACTTGGGGATGGAGACTAGGTCCATGGAGCTTCAAGAATTTGGAAGGAGGATCTCTGAAAATGCATGTAAGTATTTTTAGGATCTTTCCCGAGGTGAGCTAGATGAAGAGCCCAGTTAGGAAGATCAGATAACAGTCAGTTTAAAATTGTAGGAGGTTTCTTTCATGAGCCAAGAAGGCCATGGATATGTTTTATGGTGTTGTGCAGGTACTCCAGATCGAAGAGAGTTGTCCAAGAAACCATCTTTCAAGTTTTGAAGCTAAAACCACAAAACAAGCCTAAAAACAAGGAAGAAGCCCTATTTCAGTAACAGGGTGTACGGACAGTGTGGAACCCTACAAGCTAGAAAATATTTGCAGGTGTTTTCCATACTTAAGAACTGCCAAAACCTTTTAGGGGGTTCTTTGAGGATTTTTTTCTATTTTTGAGAGTTCCTAGATTTGAGGAGGCCTAATTGGCCAAAAAGGCTACAAGGCCTAAGTCTTATGAAACTAGAACTCGATTGGTGCATGACCAATATTGATAAGTTGAGACACTACTTGGGAGTCAAGATTGTAGTGAAATGAAGCACTTGACCTCTTGCAACTCCATTTCATGGTTAGGGCTTGGGAATTGAAGATGTGAAGAGTTCTTGTAGAGAACTAAGTGGTGAACTTTATAAGATAGGAAGACTTTTGGTTGGAGGGGAAGAATTGGATCTTTCCAAAATTTAGAGGGTGGATTGAGGAAACCCTAGAGGTCCTAGGAGAGGCCTAAGAATATTTCAAGCAAGCTCAAAAGGTTACTAAGGAGTCTCCCTATCATTGCACCTATGACTGCACCTTTGACACTTAATGAGAAAAGTCATAAGCATGAACACACACAAGTCATGATTGATATCGTTGCTACACTTACCAACCAATAATATGAAGAACTTGATGGATGTACTACTACAAAAAAATTGTTGGACAAGCTTATTTTTACCTATGGTGGAGATCAACATGTTCAGAAGGTAAAAGAACAAAGTTTGAGAGGTAAATTTGATTTAATAAGAATGAAAGAAGGAGAAAACATAAGACAATACAACACTATACTTAAGGAGATTGCTAATTCTATTAGAGGAACTGGTGGAACCATAACAAAGGAAGATGTTACAAGAAATTTTTTGAGAACCTTGCTACCGATTTTTGTAATTTGTGTATTTACTATACAAGAGCTTAGATCCATTCCTTAGATGAATGTTTCACTTGATGCTACTATTGGTAAGCTGGTTGCATTTGAGATTAATGATTTTGATAATAGCCTACCTACTACATCTAAGATTGAGTTTACTTTTAATTCATATTTTAAGATTGGAAGATCTAAGGAATCTAGAGAAACATATAGATATGTGAGCAGTTCTAGTGAGAAATTTTATAGTTGTACAAGTGGTCTAGAAGAGTTATATGCTGAAGATGAAGAGAATGAGAGAGAATTTGAAGCTTCATTGGCTAGAATACTACAAAGAGGAAAAGGTAGATACTGAGGTAAGTTACCCTTGAAATGTTTTAATTGTAACAAGATTGGTCATATTGCATCTAACTACCCTGAGAGATAATGAGGAGAAGAAAGATAACAGAGATAAGGACAAAAAAGAGAACAAATTCAAGAGATTTAGAGACTACAAAAACAAAGGTAAGAAATCTTGTCATATTACTAATGAAGGAATAAGTGATGATGATTCAGATGACAATGATGGTGAAGAAGTTGTGTATGTTTCTATTAAAGATGATTATGATGGAGAAAACAAAGAAGAATCAACAACCCTAATATCACAAGTAAGTAAAAATGAAACATGGATTATAGATAGTGGTTGTTCACATCACATGACTGGTGACACACTTAATTTTATTTCCTTGGAGAAGCATGATGTAGGATTTGTTAGATTTGGTAATGATGCTCCATACCTTGTGAAAGGAAAAGGTTCTATAATTCTACTGAATAACACAAGATGTGATGATGTTTATTGGGTTGAAGGCTTAAAGTATAATCTATTGAATGTTGCACAACTAAATAACAGGTCACCAACTAGAATTTGAACATGGAAAGGCAAACATTTTTGATAAGAAGAAGAGTCTAATTTCTACTAGAGAACAATCTAAAGGTAATTTATTTTATCTTGATACTTCTATGAAGAGTTTCCTATTTTCTAAAGTTGAAGATGTTTCGTTATGGCACAAAAGGCTTTGTCATGTTAATTTTGACAAATTAATCAAAGTGGGTAAAAATAATAGAGTTTGAGGACTACCAAGATTAGAGAAATCTGGAAATGCTATGTGTAGAGAATGTCAAGTGGGTAAGATGACTAAATCTAGTTCCTAAAGAAAGACTTATGTTACACAAGGAATTTTGGATTTCGTGCATACTAATTTATGTGGACCCATGAGGACTAAAAGTTATTATGGAGACATATATTTTATTTTGTTTGTGTATGATTATTCTAGAATGATGTTTGTAATTTTTTTAAAAGAAAAATTTGATGAATTTCAAATGTTTAAGTGGTACAAGGCTCGAGTTGAGAAAGAAATAGGAAGACAAATAAATTTTTTGAGATCTGAAAAAGGAGGTGAGTTTACATCTGATGATTTTACACTGTTTTGGAAAGAAAATTGAATTAAGAGGCAGATGTCAGCACTGAGGACACCATAATAGAATGGTATTGCTGAGAGAAGAAACAGATCTATTATTGATTGTGCTAGAACATTAATGATTGAAAATGGTATTTCACAAAACTTTTGGAGAGAAGCAGTCAGTATTGTTATTTACACATTGAACCGAGTATAGATGAAGAAAGGTACCAACAAGACACCTTATGAAATTTTGTATGAACACAAACCTAATGTAAGTTATTTCAAATTTTTTGGAAGTAGATGTTATATTTTGAAAAATTATAAAGAAGGAAAGTTTGATTCTAAAGGGGATGAAGGGATATTCTTAGGATATTCTACAAGGAGTAAAGCCTATCAGTGTTTGAATAAAGTTACTAACAAAACGGTGGAAAGTGTAAGTGTGAGAATCGATGAGTTTGCAGAAAAGAATGACAAAGAAAGTAAAAAGGAACCTGAAGATTATGAGAAGTTTAAGTTTGTACAACCTGATGTTCCTGATATTTTACCAAGAGCACCTACAGAGGAGGAAATTGAATAGAGAGATCAACAACCGAGTGAGGGGGATGAAGCACCGAGACCTACCAAGCCTATTTTGGCAAAGTATGTGAGAAGGCACCACTCCTTGAGAAAGATTATTGGAAATAAAGATGCTGGAGGGATGAAAAGAAGAAAGGTAAGAGATAGTACATGTTTGATATGTACATTTGAGCCAAAGAAAGTTAAAGATGCACTAGATAATGAAGATTGGATGAAAGCAATGAAAGAAGAGTTTGATCAGATTGAAAAGAATAGTACATGGACTTTAGTACCTAGACCAAAGGATAAAAATGTTATTGGTACTAAATGGATTTTTAGAAATAAGTTGAATGAGCATGGAGAAGTTATCAGAAATAAAGTGAGATTGGTTTGCAAAGGTTATGCACAAGAAGAAGGTATTGACTATGGAGAGACTTTTGCACCTGTTTCTAGATTCAAAGGAGTTAGAATACTTCTAGCTTATGCTGCTTACCAAGGATTCAAAGTTTATCAAATGGATGTCAAATCTACATTTCTAAATGGGATACTTGAAGAAGAAGTCTACATTGAGAAATCTGAAGTTTTCATTGACAACACTAATAAGAACAAGGTATGTAAGTTACTGTAGACACCTAAATTTGGTTAGGTGTATTTTAATCAATCAGAAGGCAATTTCATGAAATCAAATGGATTAATTCAAATCAAAGGGGACTAAATTACATCAAAACAGAGGATCAATTAATAAATATATTGATTAACTAAATATAAGCCTAAAAGGGATAAATTAAAGCTATATAATTAATTTAATGAATTAATTGTATAGTTTAAAATCAAAAATCAAAATCAACATATTCCCTTACATGGCTAATTTAATTAATTAAATCATTATTACTTTCAACAAAGGTGACAAAAAAATTGAGAAACCATTGGGAATCAAGGATTGAAAGCACATGGATCACTCCAAACTTTGCAATCTTGATCACTCATTTTAATCTTTAAAATCATCACCTCTTAAATTGTCTCTTTGTCCCAACCTTTGAGACCACCATTTAAATGGTCTCCCTATTTGAAACCATTTGAAAGCCTTTAACTCAACCAAGCTTTGATCATGATCAAATTAACTCTATCCCTACCCTTGGGAAATCCTATAAATACCATGCATTTTAAGAGAATTATTAATCCTAGACATTCATGAGAAAATGCATCTATACTAAAGAGAAATTCATTGAGATCATAGCAATTTGAGAGCATAATTGAGCATAATTTGACCATAATTGAATGAAATTGCATTGAAATTTGAGATTTGTGAGCTAGATTAAGCATAATCACACATCAATTCTCGTTCTAGGACTGTCACTAATGGAGATTAAGGTTGAGAGATCCATTAGTATGCTTAGTTAGAGATTCATGGAATGTTAAATGCTAATTTTGTCAATTCTTTAGATTAAATTGTACTTTTGTTTCCATAGAATTGATAGATTGCACATTAATTTCATGAAGGTATGATTTACACATACACGGTTACATAAAGCTTTATATGGTTTAAAGCAAGCACCTCAAGCATGGTATGAGAGATTGCACTCTTATCTAATCAAAATAGGATTTCAAAGAAAAAGTGACAATAGTAATTTTTATTTGAAGTGTGACAGTGACAACAAGGTTTTGATTGCTGAAATTTTTGCTGATAATATTATTTTTGGAGGCAATAACACCTTCTGTAAGGCATTTGCTGATGAAGTGAGAAAATAGTTTGAAATTTCAATGATTGGAGAGATTAAGTTCTTTCTGTTGGAAATGAATTGAGTAATTGAGAGGGGAGAGGTGAATCAGTTACTCCAATAAAAAATTCAAGTCCCTTAGATGTCTTTATTCAAACTTGTCATTGTTACTTGGTTAACATAGATATTCTGTTGATACTCAGTTAAAAAAGTAAATCTTTAAGATATTAATTGTGATTATCCTTTAGTGATTAAGTATAGAAAAAAAAAGCATAAATAAAATAACATGTACATAGATGACACCAAGATTTAACGTGGAAACCCAATTTGGGAAAAACTACCAATTGCAACAAGTTACTATTTTTCACTCTTCTAAAGTGAACCCTGTTAGGAGCCAACCCTGTTAAAGGTTACAAAAACACACTATTAGGTGTGACCCTGTTAGAGGATTTAATCACCATATACGGAGTGGCCTTGTTATAGGTCTTCAAACAATTCAATGTAGAAATGTCACCTTGTGAGAGGATTTATGAAAGACTGTTAACTCTACTCTGTAAAGAAATTTGGATCACTACGACAATTGTTAGAGAGTAATAATGGATTGGCCTATTTGATGTAGAAAATATATTTTTTGATTCAGATCTCTACTCTGGCTTTGAACTGGATCCTCACTAATCAAATATTCTATTGCAGCTCTATCTGGATGTTCTATCCTTAATCAAAACCCCATCTAATTTTGCCTTCACTCTTCATATCAAAACTTTTCCATATATTCCTTCCAACACATTCAATCCAAACTTGACCTCATATAAATATGATAAGCCTTGTCAATTTAGCCTGAATAACCTTCCAAATAAACAATAAAAATTAAGTCTCTCGACTTCATATAACCAATTAAAAATAAAGTGTAAACTGCAGTTAGTTGGCTGACACTGAATGCATAACTTTATTAACATTGTAATCCTTCAATGCTAGACCATTAATGTAATGCCTGAGTGAACTCGGTTAGAATTGAAAATAACTTTGGTCTTCTTCAATTCCTGAGAGAACATGACATACACTGAATGTGCTCAATTTAGGTATAGAAATTTGTGTAACATCACTACATTTGTGTATACATCAATAACAATACACAATTGAATAATTGTCATCAACAATATCCATCTTTGGCATTAATGGGAAAACAACATGTCATAATACAAATAATTTTAGAGGAACAAAAACATGAATAAAATTTTATTAATGTCCTTAGCTTCATTCCGATTCTCATCCATAAAACTCCCTCTATCTTCACAATCACTAAAATATAGATTTCTCCCTCTTACATCAATCTTTGTTTCTAATAAAAGTTCTCCCTCTGTCATCAATAATTTTTTCCTTAATAATTTATTTGGCATGACATCAATAATATCTCCCTCTTTAACAATCAATGCCAAAGACTCTATCCAATGAATTGTAGTGTACCTAATGTACTGATTCATATGTAATAAGCTATATCAATATGCATCAACATGTTAGATCTATACTGTAGCTCAGTTGATGCATCACTAATCTATCCATTAGTGAGCCTCAATTGGGGGAATCACCCCTAGCTTTCCTCTAAGATACAAGAATGCATCCTTAGGTAAAGGTTTTGTGAATATGTCTACAATTTGTTCTTTAGTATTCACATATTCCAACCTTACTTCCTTGTCCTGAACCAATTCTCTCAAGAAATGAACTTTATTGCAATATGCTTAGTCTTAGTATGCATCACAGGGTTCTTTGAAATGTTAATGGCACTAGTGTTGTCAGAATAGATAATAACTGGTTCTTTAATTTCCTCCTTCATACCTGACAACAACTATTTTAACCATATGATAATTGAATAATTTAGTGTTGCAACAACATACTCTGCCTCTGCTATAGACTGAGAAATGCAATTTTATTTATTACTGGTCCAAGAGACTAACCTCTTACCAGTAAATAACACTCCACCACTGGTACTCTTTCTATCATCAACACTTCCTTCCCAATCAGTATCAATAAAATTCTTCAAATCAAAGTTTTCTCCTTTCTTATACCATAATCCATAATATTCAGTACCCTTAAGATATCTCATAATCCTTTTGATAGCCATCAAATTATTCTCTCTAGGATTAGTTGAAAAACCTTGCAACAATACCAACTGCTAATGCAATATCAGCTGTAGTGTGAACAAAATATTGAAGTTTACCAATCATGGATATGTAGGTAGTCTGATTTACCTCCTTTGAGTCATCATCTTTAGACAACTTATGTCCAGTAGACATAGGTGTCCCAACTAGTCTGGAATCTTCCATTCCAAATTTCTTGAGTATCTCTTTGATGTATTTAGATTGAGTAATATACATACCATCCTTCATCTGATGAACTTGTAAGCCAACAAAGAATTTGATTTCTTCAAACATAGAAATCTCTAATTCCTTACTCATAGCTTCAGAGAATGCTTTGCATAAATTATCATGTCTAGTGAATTGTATATCATTAAAAAATATCTCTTCTAATAGTATCTTGTTTTGAGGTCCTTCTTTGATGTACAAGCTACTATTGTCATTAGTTCTCTGAAATCCAATACTTATCAGGTAACCATGAAATCTTTCATACCAGGCTCTAGGAGCTTGCTTCAGTGCATACAAGGCTTTGTGCAATTTGAAAACCATATTCCTTTTGTTAGGATCAAAAAAACCTACAGGTTACTCAATATAGACTTCCTCTTCCAGAATTATATTCAAGAATGAAAATTTTACGTCCATTTGGTATACCTTCAATCCATTATGTTTTGCATATGCTAGAAGAGTTTTGAATCCTTCAAGTCTTGAAATAGGAGAAAAATTTTCTCCATAATCAATACCCTCTTCTTGAGCATATCCTTTACACACTAATCTTGCTTTGCTTTTGGAAACTTCGCCTTTTTTAGTCATCTTGTTTCTGAAAACCCACTTAGTACCAATCACATTCTTGTCTTCTGGTCTAGGTACAAGAGTCCAAGTTTTGTTCTTTTCTATCTTCTCAAGGGTTTGTGTAGGATCATGGTATGCCAAACAGGTCCTTAAGTGGCAATGAAAATGAAAAAAATCAGGGTTAGGCAAGTTCACATAAAAATTTGAACAACTTATCAATCTTATATAAAAAATATATAAGAAGAGAATCTATAGAAAACTGAATGTAGTTTCTAAGATACTAGCCCTTTTTTGAAAATAAAATATTCTATATGGTAAAAATTTCAAATTTCAATGCGGTAGTATGAAAATTTTAGGAAAAAGATAAAAAGTACGTGTATGTTTGACCCTCTTAAACACAATCAAATGATAATATTTTTTAAAAATATTCTAGATATAATTAGTAGACTCATGTCTAGAGGTGAAACATATTTTTTTGTATTTTTTTTCCAAATAAATAATTAGTTATGATTTTTCTACTACAACTTCTCCATAATATACAAAATCTCGTATCTCACCACCTTAACTTAGTCTAAACTTCATCAAATTAAAAAATTTAAATTTTTTTATTGTAGTAGGTAGACCATAGAATTTGACTCAAGTTTTTGATTTACAAATGTTATACCATTTAAAATTTATAGTTATTTTTCAATCAGTCTATCCATCAGAACAAAAAATATAAGAAGTAGGTGTATGTCTGACCACCTTAAACATAAACAAATGATGATATTTTTTTACAAGATTCTTGATATAAGTAGTAGACTCATGTCTAGATGTGACACATATTTTTTTTGTAACTTGTTTCCAAGTAGATAATTAATTATGACTTTTATTCTAAAAATTTTCAAAAATATAAAAGCTCCTATGTCTGACCACCTTAACTTAGTCTAAACTTCATCAAATTATTATTTTTCTCTTTTTTTATAGTGGTAGGTGAAGCATAGAATGTGACATATGTTGGATATTTAAAAAAAAATGTTATTCGATTTGAAATTTATAGTTGTTTTTCAATCAGTCTACCAATCAGGACTTCTTTTCACATTGCCACTTTTTGGCATACCACATCCTGCACATACCCTCAATCTCTTCATTCATGGCTTCTATCCAACTTATATCTGGTCTCCAATTATTTTCTCAGGTGCATGATGCCTTTTGACATATTTTGACAGTATAGGTTCCTTCCTCTTTGATCCTGGGCTTGATCCACTTAGTTCACCATGTTCAAATATTTTGTTCTTCTCTTCCAACTGATACATGGGTTCCATTGTCTGAGAATTGGGTGTCTCTATTTGAGACTCAGTTCTCTTTGTCAGTGACTCGGTTCCCTTTGTCTGTGAATCATTTTCTTCATTCTAAGACTCGATTTCAATAGTTATCATATCGGGTTGCAACAAGGTTTGTGCTGATGAATTCATTGGTTGACATGGTTTTTGTCCAATCACCATTTCCCATGTCTTAGGTATAGTATTAGGTTCATAATACACAAATTTTATGTAGTCCTCTAGCTCTTTACTGCTCTGTTCTTCACTTATCTTTGCAAACTCATCAATATTTACATGTACACTTTCTATGAATTTATGAGTAGCAAGATTCAAACATTTATATTCTTTGCTCTTACAAGAGTAGCCTAGGATTATACCTTCATCACCTTTTACATCAAATTTTCCATTTCTTTCTTCCTTCAAGATGTAACATTTACTTCCAAATACTTTGAAATAGAGAACATTGGGTTTATAGCCATACCATAATTCAAAAGGTGTCTGCTTAGTACCTTTCTTTAGTTGAAATCTGTTCAAGGTGTGAATTGCAGTGTTGATGGCTTCCTTCCAATATTTGGTAGCAAAATTATTTTCAATCATCAAGGTTCTTGTACAATCCATAATAGATTTTTTTCTTCTTTCTGCTATCCCATTTTGTTGTGGTGTACCTGGGGTAGATACTTGTCTCTTGATTCCTCTTTCAATGTAGAATTTATTGAGATCAATAGAAATTAATTCACCTCCTCTACTAGATCTTAGGCATTTAACTTTCTTTCTTATTTCCTTCTCAACTTTGGAAAGGTACCACTTAAACTTTTGAAAAGCTTCTGATTTTTCTTTGAGAAACATAACAGTCATCATTCTGGAATGGTCATCAACAAATAGAATGAAATACTTATCACCTATGTAACTTTTTGTTCCAATTTGTCCATAAGGATTAGTATGCACCAAGTCAAAGACTTCTTGAGTATTGTAATTCTTTCCCTTGAAACTATTTTTGCCCATCTTCCCAATTTGACATTTTTTGCATATTGCCAATTTAGGTTTCTTCATAATAGGAATACCTCTTATTCTTTTGTTCTTTCTTATGTTAACCAAGTTATCAAAATGCACATGACACAATATTTTATGCCATGACTAGCTTTCTTCTACTTGTGCAATAAAACATGAACTTTCAGTGAGATCAAGATAGAATAGATTACCTTTTGTTTTCCTGCTAGTTCTGAATAGTTTTCTTTTACCATCCAGGAGCTTGGCCTTACCATTCATGAATTCTACCTTGAAACCAATGTTATTCAATTGTACCATGCTTAGTAAATTATGCCTTAGTCCTTCAACCAAATAAGCATTATCACATTTGATTCCTTTAGTTAGAGCAATACAACCTTTACCTTTCACATAGCAAGGTTCATCATTCCCAAAATTGACACTCCCACCATCATAGTGCTCAAGATGTTCAGATTTAGTTTTATCACCGATCATGTGGTGAGAAAAACCACTATCAATTATCCAAGTGTCATTCTTTCTAATATGAGATTAAAGTGAAGTATTTTCATTATCTTCATTGTCTAACTCATCCTTAATAGAAATGTAAACCATTTCATCTTCATCTTCATCACTATCAAAATCTTTTGCAATATAACAATCTTTTGTACCTTTGTCTTTGTAGCTTTTGTAAATTTTGAAATATTTCTTACCTTTGTACTTGTTGAACTTTCTCTCACCTTTGTCTTATTTGTTTGGACACTTAACAAAAATGTGAGTAACCTCATCCCATGAAAACAAAATCAATGATATTCTTCCTTTGCACTGTCCTTTTCCTTTTTCAACTCTGTTTCCTTTTTCACCATCACTATAACTGTCAATCTATTTTCCTTTTGAGTTTCTATACATCTTACCAAGGTTTAATTTAGCTTTTAATTCAAACTCAAATTTGATAGGATTAGGATAATATTTGCCAAAATTGTCCAACTCAAAAGTTGTAAGCCTTCCAACCAATGCATCTAGAGTTATATCATTACTACACCTCATCTCTTGAATAGCTGAAACTCTAATTGCATAGATAGGAAGTAAAGTTCTCAATACCTTACTAACCACTATTTTTTCTTCAATTGTTGCACCAGCAGCTCTGATGGTACTGACACTTTTCTTGATTCTTTCACTATATTTTGTAATATCTTATCCTTCTTTCATTTTGATCTGATCAAACTGGCATCTGAGAATTTTTTCTCTGGCTCTCTTTACATTGTCATCTCATCCATGTATATCATGTAGTTTCTTCTACATATCATAGGCAATAGGGAAATCCTTGACTTCATAAAATTTGGAATAGTTGAGTGAAGAAGCTATATGAATCATCATTATGTTATGATTCTTCATGTCCACCATCTGATCCATAGACATAGGTCTCGGTGGTTCCACATACTTGTGATCCAAGAATTGCAAACCATTATCTCCAATAGTAGATAGATGTAGCCTCATCAAATCTTTCCATTTAGTGAAGTTGTCTTTGTTTAGCTTGTGGATCTCCCTTTTGTAAGACATCTCCAATATTTAGCTTAGGCCTTGAAACCTTCCCTAAAAGCACCAAATGCTCTGATACCAATTGTTGGAAATGAGTTGAGTAACTAAGAGGGGAGGGGTGAATCAGTTACTCAAAAAACAAATCCAATTACCTTAGATGTCTTTATTCAAACTTATCACTATTACTCAGTTAACATAGATATTTTTTTGTTACTCCGTTAACAAAGTAAATCTTTAAGATATTAACCATGATTATCCTTTAGTGATTTAGTGCAGAAACATAAAGAATAAATAAAATAACATGTACACAGATGACACAAAGATTTAACATGGAAACCCAATTTGGAAAATCCACCAATTGCAACTAATTACTTGGTGCAGGAGCACCTAAGGTTAGAAGAATTTCTAGGATAGAAAGCATTTGTCAGTTTTTAAGGTGTTTTTATCCACCATTTTTGTAATAACTGAGGTCAATCGGTGAACAAAAACCATAGTTTCTAGATAGTTGTTTCCTAGCTTAAGTGTGTGTTGAGGTAGTTTAAAAACCTCTAGAAATGTAACAGGGCTCTAGCAATCGATGATTGATGATCTACTGCTTAGTGATACTAGTGCTCGGGAATGCCTCTAGGGAATGTTTGTAGGGAATGTCCGTCGAGAATGCCTCTCGAGAATGTCCATCGGGAATGCCTCTCAGGGATGTCCGTTAGTGATGTTGGCTGGTGTCGATGTTTGTTTTTGGGTTTGTGATCTGATGCTTGGGGTTGAATTTTCTATGTTCACCAATGATATTTCTGTTGCTTGGAAAGGTCAACATTGGTGCTCGGTAATGTCAGTTAACGACCCAAGAAACATGGGATGTGACATTTGTGACTGGCTGGGTCAACTGCAGTGGCTCTCTACATGCCATTTTTTCTTGGAATGAATAGGGACACCTATTATAGTAATGGGAAGGTCATTTATGGCTCGACTAGGCTACCTGCACAAGGTGGTTGAAGTTGTCAAAGAGCACAAGATATTTTGGAGATATTTTGAGTGATAGATATAGTTAAAAAGATTTTGTAATTAAGAGTAGGAGAGAGAAATAGAGAGAGATTATAAGAATATTACACATATAATAGATTTTAGAGAGTATTTGTGATTCCTTCTGTAATTTTTTATGTGTTCTATGTTTGATCTATTTGAATTGATCAAAGAGGTTAAACCCATCCGTTTAACCTGGAGAATGAATCTTTCCTAATAGATTACGTAGCATGAATTAGTAGCTTTACGGTGTAAACTAGGTCTAGAGCACTTGAGGTGAAGATCTTAGTGAATTCCTGAAGATAGGGTTGGATAATACCCTATAAGGTCCATTTAGTGACCTTAAAGAAGAGTTAAGCTGACTCTCGATAACAACTAGACCTTGGTGTTACATTAGATTGGTATCAGAGCAAGTTAGAGAATTGGGCTTGTGTTGTTTGGGTGTGATTTTTAGAAGAGTCTGTAAATTCATCCAAAATGGTGTCAAATGCAAAACTGGAAAGAGATGTCGAGGAACATAGAGAAGAGAATAGACTCCTAAATGAACAGTTAGCCGAAATGGCATGCAAGTTAGAAGAAGTGCAGCTTCAAACTATAGTAGTCAGTGAACTGATGACATAAGATGATGAGAAGGGTTAACAAGTGGCTGAGGAGGACACGATCCTAGAGCTAGACTATGTGCTTCAAGAAGAGCCATTCTTGAAAGCATTAAAGGAAATGAGTGGTAAGTCCTTAGAAGGCGTGCCTCTATTTAGTGGCAAAATGGATCCAGAATTAATCATGGAATGGATAGAAGGTCTTGAAAATCAATTTGATTATGAAAGTGTGATTGAAGCTAAGAAATTTATAATATCCAAGACAAGATTGAGAGGGACTTCTATCACTTGGTGTAAATTTATCCAAGATGAAAGGGAAAAATAAGGAAAGAACCCCATAACTAGTTGGAAAGGTATGGTGGCAAAGATGAAGGAAACCTACCTTCCTAATGATTATGAAGTGCAACTCCACAAGGAAAGGCAGAATCTGAGGCAAAAAGACTTAGAAGTCAGTGCCTATACAGAAGAATTCCATAAGCTATGCTTAAGATCCCATGTGATGGAAGAAGAAAGCCTAAAATTGGCAAGGTATCAAAATGGCCTCAAATGGAGTATTCAAGAAGAGATCAGTATCTTAAGCCCCAAGACTGTCCAGAAGAGATCAATATCTTAAGCATATGAAATGGGTGGAGTACATCCAGGCCTACACCTTCACTATAAAACATAAGAAGGGAGTGCAGAACAAGGTAGCATATGCATTGAGTAGGAGGTTACTCACAGTGCAAGAAGTTCAACTAAGGAGCATTGGCATCAAAAGTTTCAAAGGTCTGTATCTAGCAGATGAAGATTTTGTAGCAACATATAAGGTATGTCAAGAATATCAAAATAATTTTCATAGTGAGTATTCAAAGTATAGTCTTCAAGAAGGTCTTCTATTTAAAGGAGGAAAACTTTGTGTACCAAGAGGTTCCATGAGAGATAACCTAGTAAAAGAAAAGAATAATGGTTCCTTAAGTGGTAATTTTGGGTTGAATAAGACTCTAGAACTAGTCAAGAGGTATTACTATTGGCTGAGAATGAATCGGGACATCCAAAAGTATGTGGACACTTGTATGATTTGTTAGAAGGCAAAAGGGACTTCATCCAATGCAGGATTATATTAGCCCCTTCCTATCCCAATAGACTATGGGAATGACTTAGTGTGGATTTTGTAGTCGGACTACCAAAGACCAAGCAAGGAATGGACAACATCTTTGTGATTGTTGATAGGTTTAGAAAGATGGCTCATTTTGTGCCATGCAGGACCACACATGATGCATGTTACATAGAAAATTTGTTATTTAGAGAAGTAGTAAGGATACATGGATTACCTTTGAGTATTGTATCAGACCGAGACTCTAAGTACATGAGTCATTTTTGGAAAAATTTGTGGCAAAAGCTTGGTACAAATCTTTCTTTTAGCTCGACATATCATCCACAGACCAATGGTCAGATTGAAGTGGTGAACCGAAGCCTAGGAGATATTTTGAGATGCCTCACCTATTGGCAAGTTGACTCCTAGAGGATACATGACTTATTTTGTGTTTTAATTATGGAAAGAAAGTCATATAGAGTTTCTATCAAGTAAACTTGGAAGACAAAAATGACTAAGTATAGAAAATAAGGCAGACAAAGTTATACAGTGATCAGTACATCAGCGCACATGTGAGCAATCAAATCAGGGTATGTGCATTCACATACATGTTCTATGTTATGTGTACATACTAAGTCTAGATATGCTTGGTACAAAATGACAATATAGATAAGTTATAGCAAGAACAATACCACTACAGTTCAGAAGATAGAGCATGGAGCCGACTTATGTTTTGGATCAGCATATAATATTTTATTGTGTAAAGGCCAAGCACCTATGATAGTATTTTTGTAATCATGTATTTATTATTGTAGTAAATACAATTAAGCCAATTTTTTTGGAAGCGTTGTGTATTAGGTTTTTGGGCTGAATAAGGTCTTGTTTATAGTCGTGTCTATTCAGGCATAAACATATATATGTAATGAAAAGATATATTTGAAGAGTCAAAGAAAAAAGTAGAGTAGAGTAGTGTAAAGATGTTAGCATGAGATAGAGCCCCTAAATAAGATAAGAACATAAGTGCATAACTGGAACTGATCAGACATCTGTGTCATATATAGAAGTTCACTTTTGGATATAGTGCATATCTATTCTCAAGAGGTTGTAACCTTCTTTCTCATTGAGCAGTGAGCTCTTGGATAGTGAGTCCTCACCCCTAATAGGGTTGTTTGTAAAAGACTCCTAACAGGGTTAGGCCTTTAACTAGGTCATTGTACTTACATTGTAAAGACTGCTCCTAACAGGGCAAAGGAACTTTAATAGGTTCATTATACTAGTGCAATATTTGTGGGTACTAATTCCCACCAGGGTTTTCCTCTGATCAAGGTTTCCCCGTAATCATATCATGTGTTATATGTTCTTGTGTTAAGCTTCATTGGATTTATATTTGATTTATGTTTAAATTTCTGAAAGATAATAAATAGGCAAACACTGATTCACCCCCCTTCCCTCTTAGTGTTTCTAATAATTGGTATCAAAGTTGTGGTCCTCTGAGAGAAAAGTTTAACCACTTGAGGAGATCATGGATTTAGCAGAAGCTAAACATCTAAAAAAGAATCTTGAAGCAGCCCTTGAAGATCTAGATAGATTTGAGAAAGAAAATGAGGAACTTAAACTAAAAGTTGATGGCTCTCAAATGCTTATCAAGAAGTTAAGGAAAGATCTAAAAGATTGCTCTACCAATGACTTGGGAAAAATGGTAAAGAATATGAATGAAGAGAACATGTCTTTGAAGGATAAGATAGAAGAATTGAATGATCAGTTAACTAATAGCATAATAGCTATTGAAGAGAAGAAAAAAGAAAATAAACAGTTAGATGAAGAACTCATGCAAGAAAAAGAAAATCTTGGAATTGGAAAACATCAAGAATATGATTGAATCTGAATTATTAGGAGCAAAAGAAAAGATTGACAAACTTCACACAAGTTATGACTTAATTCAATCGTAGCTTTATGCACAAAAGCTAAAATATGACACCACTATTATGGGATACAGTACAGCTCAAATTGAGATCAATTCATTACAAGAAAGAAAGATAGCTTAAATAGAATCTACAGAAGTAAAGAAAATTGAGAATCATGAAGAGACTAAAGCAGGGCACAAGATAGTCAACTGTACTTGGTATTCTTGTAACAAACATGGTCACTTGGCAGGAGATTGTAAAGAGGTAAGACCTTTCAATGGTTATTGTTACTCTTGTAACAAGTTTGGGCATAGGGCTATACATTGCAGAACAAATCAAAGAAATCAGTCACAACAGAACCAAAGAAATATGAATCAACAAAATCAGTGAAATCAACCTCCAAGAAACTTGCAAAACATTACATGTCAAATTTGAAACTATAATGGACACATAGCCAAGCAATGCAGCATGATAAATAATAACATCAAACCTCCTATCATTTGTCACTCATGTGGAAAGGCTGGACACATCTCAAGGTTCTATAGATCCAGAACACAAAAACAAGATAATCCTAAAAGGTCTCTGTTTGAAGAATTAGGAGAAGTTAAGTTTGTGGAAGCTAAAGCTAACTTAGATAAAGTATGGGCTGAAGTAAAGAAGGATATTGATGAGAACAAGGTAGTAGATGCATCCATAGTGGACACATCCTCTACTTCTTGTTAGTTGACCTTCTTGGTCTTAGGGGAGCTATTGTAGCTCTAAACCCCTATGTGGCTGGTATACTCACCTCCAAGTATGAACCTTTGGATTTATGTTTATGATCATAATTTGTAGTATTATGCATGTAGGAATTGTCTATATTGCATTCTAAACAAAGTTTGGAACTCTCTGTGGAAACTGCGTATGGTAGCAAGCATTAAATGCAGTAACCCTTATAAAATCAGTAAAGATTTGTTCATCTTCACATTTGCATTTAAAGATCACATAATTTGGAGAGCACAGGAGCACTGAGCATCAAAGCACTAAAGGATAACAATTTTGGTGGTTAAGTGAATGGATAGAAGTTGGAATGGAACCCTAGCAGTGGCATCATTTCAATTTGCCCTGAAACCCTACTTAATCAAGCTATAAGTATGGCAACCCCAGTTGTATTTGACATTGCTGAAAGGAAGAGATTTGTCTTTAAGAAGCATCCATTCAAGTCTATATTAGATGATGTTGAAGGGGCATTCTCTAAGACTCTGCTAGGAGTCATACATGTGGAAGATATTTGCGCTTACATCTACTGTAAGAAAGAAACAATTGGGGATAATAGTATAGCTACTCTGATGATGTCAATGATAAAACCCAACTATTCATTGAAGGATGAATACGTGCATCTCATTGATAAACCTATCTTTTAATATTCTAATGTGCATGAATTCTATGAGCCAAAATGGGTTAAAATCTCATTGAGAAGGATACATGATGACCTCTACTAGATTGGTGAAGTTCCCATCCGCATTACCACATACCTAATCCATGACATGAATGGACTACCAAAGACTGGACCAGTTCTTCCAACTGGTAAGGATGTTAAGAAATAGGTTGAGAAATCATGCTTATCCATGAGTGATAGACATGGGATGATAGTTGATCCTATTAAGGAAAATGACATCAAGCTCCTCACTATGATACTTGGTTTCAATTTTCAGTAGGAAAGCAGACTAAATAGTGTGTCTGCAACAATAGTTTTAGCAGCAATAAGGATGGTGAGAGATAACACTCAGTACAATCTCTATGAACTATTGTGGGCACAGCTGATTGAGAACATCAATGCTATCAAGCATGACAAGAGAAAGATATTTAGGTTTGGCTCTTTGATCATCTACCTATACTTCCATATTTTTGGTAAGGTTGCAAATCTTTACCTAGACAGAAGCAAACCCACTATGTCTCAGATTTCACTAAAAGCCACATCAGAGAGCAGTGAGAAGGATTCTATGGACATGGACATCAAGAAATTCATGATCAAAATGCTAAAGAGGTTCAGATTATCTGAGAAAATAGTAGAGAAGTATAAGGAGACCATATGCTTCATGGTAGAGACTGACTACACTTGCATGGAGGCAGTTGAGCCTAGAACCAAATGGATTCATCCAGTTGGTTATGAAGTTGAGGAACATGTGTTGGAAGGATATGCACAAGTTCTTTTGTTTGCACCCAAAGATTCTAATGAGCCCAGGTGGGGAACTTATAGAGAGAAGACAAATGAAGTGGATTATGTCCTATACAGTGCTGATAACAAAAGGAAGGCATCTAGAATTACATCTAGCATCCTAAAATTTCATAGGGTCACACAAGAAGACCTAGATAAAGCAAGGGAAGCCAAGATTGCAAAATAACTTTAGTAAACTTCTGCACAAGTTAAAATAGAGAAGTCTAATGACATCCAGAAGAAGAAGAAGAAGAAGACTGAAGAGAGCACTTCTGCACCCTCTACCACCATTGATCTAGAATCCTCTCCACCTTATGTACCAAGCAATAAGTCTAGAGGAAGGAAGCAAGTGCCCACTAGTCACCCATCCTCAAGAACAACTTGGAGCATAGTAAGAAATACTCAAGCTCCTCTTGAGGTAGGATTCATACCTAGTCTTATTGTCTTAAGGAACAAGATTATTAATGAAGAAATACTAGATACAATTACAAAGGTTTATGACAAGTATCAGGAAATAGATAAATCTAAGATAAATTCTATGCTCATCTCTCACATGATTAAGTTTAAAAAGTCAGTTCTAGAACTTAAAATAGTGATACCAGACAAGTTATGGAACATTTTGGAGATAATGAAAAGACATGCAATTGAGGAAGATATGAGGATTAGAGAAGAAACACTGGATAATCTTCTCCCTATTTGTGCACATGATGAGAAGGCAATTCTATTAGATTTGGTAAAGCCTCATCTCAGAATCAAGACAAGGAGTCTATATTATGAACAAAGAGTATGAGTTAGTTGGGAAAGAGATTGAAAAATATTTTGCACAAGTGTTTATGGATAGACATATGTATCCTTCAATGGCACCTACTAAAAAGATAACTCTAGTTCCTCCCAAACAAGTAGCAGAACTAGTGATTCAGAATGCACCTAAGATAGGTCCATAGGTTTCAGCACCCTCAGTTTCAATAGCCTCTGATATAGTAAAAGATTTAGGAGACACTATAGTGATTGATGATATCAAAATATCCATGACCGCATCTGACAATGATATGGACAAAGTTGAAAAAGCATTTGTAAGCACTAAGGAGACAAAGGAGGTGTGCACTGATGACACATATTTACAACAAGATGAAGATCCCTCTATAGATCCAATGGACTTGAATAAAGAGGAAGATAATCAAATAATGAAACACCAGTCATGTAGATCCTAGTAAAAAGTGAATGCATGGATACTAGTCAGAATACTAAATTCACACCAGCCATTCAACCATCTACTTCATTGTTGTCAAGCTTAACTCCTAACATAGAAAGTCTGGATGCATGGGGAGAAGAAGACTTGATCAAGATCAGCATCCTAGCCATGGAAAAAGTGAAAGAAAAATAGGTTATGAGAAACCCTCTCTTCTTGGAATCATTGAACATTCTGAATGACCTAGTACCTAAAGACAAGAAAGTAGCTAAAATTCAGTTAGTTGATGATGTAGATAGCATCCTAACAACCTTCAAAGCACATTTTACAAGCTTAGTAGACTTAGCTACTAGAATTGCAGAAGATGAGTATAAAAAGGAAAGATTAAATGAATTGGTAAAGAATTTTACCTTAGATCTAAACTCATTAAAGATTGGTCAGTCTATGTTGAAAGAGTTAGCAGCTAAAGGAAGAAATGCAATAGAAAACTGGATGGACAAAGTGAAATTCACCTCTGAACACATCAAGAATATAGAAGAGGCAGATATCTTGGCTGAAAGTGTTAGAAAATCACTTGAAAAATCCACGCAAGACATGAACATCTCCAACAATATCTATCAAGGTCAGTTGGACAAGATTGAAAAGGCAAAATTCAAGATCAATAAGATAAGAATTAGGCAGATGAGAAATGCACTAGCACCCTCCTTAGTAGTTCTAGATGAGAACATCAAATAGATTGATGCCACTATGGTCATGTATGATCAAGGTCCCTGCATGGATCTGATAAAAATGGAAAATCTTACATATTCTCTATGCACCCATCTCCAGACAGTTGATGTAATGAAGACATTTTGGCAGAAAGAGATCAAGTTTCTTGAGGTTGTATATAAAGAATAAGTGTATATATGGGGAGTAGTGTATATATATGTTAAAAATATATAATGATATACACTTCTTTTTGTGTTAATCCAATCTTGAGATTCTGGGTAACTTGGTCACATTCCTTTGTTGCCATTAATGACAAAGGGGGAGATTGTTGGCAAGTTGACTCCCAGAGGATACATGACTTATTTTCTGTTGTCATTATGGAAACAAAGTCATATAGTGTTTATGTCAAGTAAACTTGGAAGACAAAAATGACTAAGTATAGAAAATAGGGTAGATAGAGTTATACAGTGATCATCACTTTAGTGCACGTGTGAGTGATCAAATTAGGGTATGCACATTCACATACATGTTCTATGTTACATGTACATACTAAGTCCAGACACACATGGTATGGAATGACAGTACGGATAAGTTACAACAAGCATAGTACCACTATAGTTTAGAAGATAGAGCATGGAGCCGACTTATGTTTTGGATCAGCGTATAATATTTTGTTGTGTAAAGGCCAAGTGCCTATGATAGTATGTTTTTAATCATGTCTTTATTATTGTAGTAAACATGCTTAATCCAATTTTTTTGGAAGTGTCATGTATTGGGTTTTTTGGCTGACTAAGGTCTTGTTTATAGTCGTGTCTATTCAGGCATAAACATATATATATATATATATGTAATGAAAAGATATATTTGAAGAGTCAAAGAAACAAGTAGAGTAGAGCAGTGTAAATATGTCAGCATGATATAGAGCCCCTAAAGAAGATAAGAGCATAAGCGCATAACTAGAAATGATTAGACATCTATGTCATATATAGTAGTTCACTTTTGGATATAGTGCATATCTATTCTAAGGAGGTTGTAACCTTCTTTCTCATTGAGTAGTGAGTCCTCACCCCTAACAGGGTTGTTTGTAAAAGACTCCTAACAGGGTTAGGCCTTTAACTAGGTCATTGTACTTACATTGTAAAGACTAGTCCTAACAAGGAAAAGGAACTTTAATAGGTTCATTATACTAGTGCAATATTTGTGGGTACTAATTCCCACCGGGGTTTTCCTTTGATCAAGGTTTCCATGTAATCATATCATGTGTTATATGTTCTTGTGTTTAACTTCATTGGATGTATATTTGATTTATGTTTAAATTTTTGAAATATAATAAATAGGCAAACACTAATTCACCCCCCCTCTTAGTGTTTCTAACATCACCAAGGAGTATGGGCAATCATGGGATCAGTTACTTGCTTAAGCAGAATTTGCATACAATGATACAGTGAATAGGTCCACTGGAAAGAGCCCTTTTGAAATAGTGTATGGGATTCATCCCAGGGGTATATGTGAATTAAGAGATCTTGGAAGAAATGAAAAGAGGAGTGGGTATGATTAATATTTTTCCAAATCCATGAAGAAGTTCCATGACTCAGTCAAAGTAACATTGATAGAGAGTACAACTCACACCAAACAAAAGGTGGATGCAAGGAGAAAATATCTTCAATTTGCTATTGGAGATTTGGTCATGGTATACCTTAACAAAGAAAGGTTGTAGAAAGGAGTTCCGACTAAACTTTAGATGAGGAAGATAGGCCCTTGTGCAATATTGGCAAAATATGGGTCTAATGCTTATAAAGTCAATCTTCCTACAGACATAGGATTATCTCCTATTTTCAATGTGGCAGATTTGGTATCCTACAAAGGACCAATTCTAGAAGGAGATTCTGATCTCATAAGAGACACCAAGGATCTCAGAGCACTTGCACTTCTTTTTAGACCAAAACTAAAGGCATACAAGATTCTGAATTCAAGAGTTGCCAAGCAGACTAGACGATAGACCTATATGGAACATCTAGTCAGATGGCATGGACAAGTTGATTCAGAGGCAATGTGGGTACATGAAACCAATTTCAAGAAGTTAGGCATCA
Organism: Thuja plicata; assembly: GCA_018584345.1. Taxonomy (NCBI): domain Eukaryota; kingdom Viridiplantae; phylum Streptophyta; class Pinopsida; order Cupressales; family Cupressaceae; genus Thuja; species Thuja plicata. The sequence goes on along the minus strand of MU227336.1, from coordinate 612,688 downwards.
ATCCTGACTTACTCCAATCATCTAGAAGTTTATTTCTTTTTTGTTTTGGGAGTATGGTGTAGGAGCACATAAGGTTAGAATAATTTCTAGGATAGAAATCATTTTTCAGTTTGTAAGGTGTTTTGATCCACCATTTTTGTAATGGCTGAGGTCAATCGATGAACAAATACCATAGTTTCTAGATAGTTGTTTCCTAGAATAAGTGTGTGTTGAGGTAGTTTATAAACCTCTAGAAATGTAACAAGGATCTAGCAACCGATGATTGATGATCTTTTGATCAATGATACTGGTGCTTGGGAATGCCTCTCACGAATGTTCATCAGGAATGTCCATCGGGAATGCCTCTTAGGAATGTCCGTCGGGAATACTTTTCAAGGATGTTCATCGGCAATGTTGGTCAGTGTCGATGTTTGTTTTTAGGTTTGTGATCTGACGCTTGGGGTTGAAGTTTCTATGTTCGTCGATGATATTTTTTGTTGCTTGGAAAGGTCAACGCTGGTGCTTAGTAATGTCGATTAACGACCCAGGAAACATGGGGTGTGACATTTGTGACCAGTTGGGTCAACTGCAATGACTCTCTACATGTCATTTTTTATTTGAATGAATAGGGACACCTATTCTAGAAATGGGAAGGTCATTTATGGCTCAACTAGGCCGCCTATACAAGGTGGTTGAAGTTGTCAAAGAGCATGAGATATTTCAAGAGATAGATATATAGTTAAAAAGATTTTGTAAGTAAGAGTATGAGAGAGGAATAGAGAGGGATTGTAAGATTGTAAGAATATTGCACATCTAATATATTTTAGAGAGTATTTGTGATTCCTTTTGTAATCTGTAATGTGTTCTATGTTTGATCTATTTTAATTGATGAAAGAGGTTAAACCCATTGGTTTAACCTGGAGAATGAATCTTTCCTAACAGATTCTATAGCATGAATTAGTATCTTTACGGTGTAAACCAGGTCTAGAGCACTTGAGGTGAAGATCTTAGTGACTTCCTCAAGATAGGGTTGGATAATACCCTATAAGGTGCATTTAGTGACCTTAAAGTAGAGTCATGCTGACTCTCAGTAACAACTAGACATTTGTGTTACATCATTACTATTTTTCACTCTTCTTAAGTGAGCCTTGTTAGGAGCCAACCCTATTAAAGGTTACAAAAATACACTGTTAGGTGTGACCCTGTTAGAGGATTTAATCACCCTATAAGGAGTGGTCTTGTTAGAGGTCTTCAAACACTTTAATGTAGAAATGTCACCTTCTGGGAGGATTTATGAAAGACTATTATGTCTACTCTGTAAAGGGATTTGGATCGCTGCTATAATTGTTAGAGAGTAACAATGGATTGACCTGTTTGATGAAGCAACTATCTTTGCTGATTCAGATCTCTACTCTGGCTTTAAACTAGATCCTCACTAATCAAATATTCTATTGCAGCTTTGTCTAGATGTTCTATCCTTAATCAGAGTCCCATATGATTTTGTCTTCACTCTTCATATCAAAAATCTTCCATATAGTCCTTCACACACATTCAATCCAAACTTGACCTTGTATAAATATGATAAGCCTTGTCAATTCGGCCTAAATAACCTTCTAAATAAAAATAAAAACTTAAGTTTGTCAATTGCATATAACCAATCAAACATAAAGTGTAAACTACAGTTAGTCGGCTGACATTGAATGCATAACTCAGTTAACACTGTAATCCTTCAATGCCTGACTATTATTGTAATGCCCAAGTGAACTCAGTTAGAACTAAAAATCACTTTGGTCGTCTTCAATTCTTGAGAGAACATGGCATACACTGACTATGCTTAGTTTAGGTATAGACATTTGTGTAACATCACTACATTTGTGTATACATCAATGACAATACACAATTGAATAATTGTCATCAACACTTTCTAGGCCTGCAGATATAGAAATTTTCATAAGGGATCGATATTACACAAGCTAATTATATCAAAGAGATCCTTAAAAATTTTGGTATGGAAGATTTCAAGCCTGTTGGAACACCAATGATCACAGGATGTAAATTATCAAAAGAAGATGAAACACAAGAGGTGGATAATACTCTTTACCAATTCATGATTGGTAAATTGCAGTATGTAGCTAAGAGAATACCTCATATAGCACATGCAATTGGGATTGTTTCAATATTTTTTTCTAATCCTAAGGAAACACATATGCCTACGGTTAAGAGAATATTTAAATATTTGAAAGGCACTAAATATTTTGGTTTATTGTACAAGAAACAAGGTACTTTTGATCTACAAGTCTACACTGATGGAGATTGGGTTGGAAATATTGATGATAGGAAAAGTACTAGTGGAGGAGTATTCTTTCTAGGTGAAAGACTGGTCACATGGCTAAGCAAGAGGTAGAGTTTCACTTCATAGTCTACTATTGAGGCAGAATATGTTGCAGATGCCATGAATTGTGCAAACATTGTTTGGATTAAGCAGCTACTTGAAGGTATGCAAGAGATTATCTCAAATCATATAACTATTTATTGTGACAGTACAAGTGCTATCAATATATTAAATAACTTGGTTATGCATTCAAAGACCAAGCACATTTCTATCAAGTATCACTACTTGAGAGAACAAGTTCAAGATAAAAATATGATATTGGAGTATGTCAATTCAAAGGAACAACTGGCTAATATCTTTACAAAGTCACTAACAAAATATGCTTTTGAGTATCTCAAAGGAAAATTAGGGGTTCTTCCCCTATCCAATATTCATTAAGAAGCATGAGGCACACTACATCAATTTTATACTTTATTAGAAAATATATTCTTGAATTGAAGTTTGTATGACACACTTTAGGTGATTCCTAAAGTTGTGTGGAGATTTATGTATGCAATGAATTATCGATACATATCACTTATAATCCACTAATGGAACAAGATTTCAGGAGTGTGACTTTTTGGCATTGTTCTCAAAGAGGGAGAGAAAGAATTGATGACATTTATCCATAAGAGAGATATTGATGAAAGACAAAGATAATGAATTATGACTATTTACTCATGAAGGAAAATCAAAATGTATGCTACAATATGTATTAGAATATTTATCCAAGAGGGAGAATAGTTTGATGATCATAAAGAAAGGATTGAATCAGAAATAGAACTATCAACTCAAAGAGAGTAATGAAAGAGGTTGATAGTATTAAGATTTGTCATCATCAATTGCTATAGTAATACTATAGTGTTTTTGTCAATGCCAAAGAGGGAGATTGTTAATCAACTAATGGAGATGATGAAGACCGAGTGATACCGAGTATACATGGTTGTAGAAATGGTTCGATCATTTGTTATTTTATCATTGATGTCGAGAAATTGATTACTGATTTATATTGAGCTACCATATCATAAGAAGGAGAAGTTAAATGGGTGAAAAATACAGATCAGAAAATGATGAAGTAATGTTGATATAGTTCTTTGCTACTATATATTTGATGTTATCAAGTCGGTACATTTGATTAATTAAGTCTGAGATTGCAAAGAGTTGAGTTATGATTGAAAAGATTTACTCTACCGAGCTAGACAGAGTCATTTGATATAGAGTTTTTTTAGTCAGTTTCAGTTACCAAACACTGAGAATGAGTTAGTCACTAAGCAATGAACAAAGATAGTTACCGAGTTGCAAGGCAAGTTATCAAGTACTATATATTGCTTCATAAAGATGAAAAGATCAAATTTAATACATATATATATGATGATCTATATGTTGGTAAGGATAAAGGAAGTTTCTTAGAAGATCTACGAGTGAGAAAGTTCAATGAGAATATCTAAGGTGAAGATTAAATGGTTAAACCTGATTATTAGAGTTCCAAGAAAAAGTTCAAGTTACAAGGTAAACGTTAAACGGTTTACCGAGTTGAGATTTATGAAGAAGATGATTAAGCAATTGAGTGTAAAAGATTGAAAACCCAATCATGGAGATTAAGAGGAAAAAAAATTCATATATAAAGGATGAGAACTAATAAGAGAAGAGAAGATGACAACTTGAATTGAGAAGTAGAAGAAGCTGAAGAATAGAGTTACCGAGTAGAGAAGAGAAGTAGAAAGTGTAGAATCTACAGTCTAGAGAAGAGACAAATGGTGTATGTGATTCTAATATTCATTTGAGCATAAAGGATTTGACCCAAGCAAAGGTAGTTTCTATATTTACAGATCAAATTTTTACTATTTCTTATTAGCATTTATAATAGAGAAAAATATCTTAACCAAGTGGATTTAATAGTCCTATTTGTAAACCCTAGAAGTAGGTGACATTCCAAAAGAATGTTTAAATACCTCTAACAAGGCCACTCCTAACAGGGTGAAGATCTTAATAGATTTGAGGTAAATTCCCTAACAGGGTCACATCTAGCAAATGTGTTTGTAATATTTAACAAGATAAGTTCTTAATCGAGTGTACTTCAGAAGGATACATTTTTATTGTGGGTCACAATTCAAAAAGAGGTTTTTCCCTTATTGGTTTTCCTCATTAAATATGGTGTTAATTGATTTTGAATGACTAATTTGCATATTATGAGATTTATGTTTGTTTAAGTTATTAAGGTATTTGGTGAGTCAGTTATTATTGTATTTAGTTCTACCGAGTGAATCAGTGAGCTAAGTTTTAATAATTAAAGTTTGATTTTGTCTAATTCACCCCCCCTGTCAATGGACCAACACAAGAAACAATGTAATCTCTCCTATAATGGACATCTCAAATTCCTTTCTCATTTCTTTAGCAAAAGATCTGCATAATGTGGCATTGCCTCCAAAAATAATATCATCAACAAATATATCAGGAATTAAAATCTTGTTAGTACTATCACATTTCAGATACACATTACTATTATCACTTGTTCTTTGAAATCCAATCTTGATTAGATATACATGTAATCTTTCATACCAAGCTCTAGGTGCTTGTTTCAAACCATATAGTGTAGTTTGCATACCATGTCCTTGTTAGTATTCTCAACAAATCCTTCAGTTTGTTCTATATAAACTTCTTCTTCAAGGATACCATTAAGAAATGCAGACTTGACATCCATTTGATCGACTTTAAATCCTTTGTAAGCCCCCTATTCTAGTAGAATTATAACTCCTACTAATTTAGAAATAGGTGCAAAAGTTTCACCATATTCAATTCCTTCTTCTTGTACATATCCCTTGCAAAGAAGTCTTTCTTTGTTTATGATTACATCTCCATGCTCATTCAATTTATTTCTAAAAATCCACTTTGCACCAATAACATTTTTGTCTTTATGTCTCGGTACTAAATTCCATGTATTATTCTCTATAATTTGATCTAACTCTTCTTTCATTGTTTTAACTCAGTCATCATTCTCCAATTCATCCTTTACTCTTCTTGGATCCAATTTATAAATTAAGCATGTATTGTCTCTTACCTTTCTTCTTGTCATAATTCCATCATCCTTGTCTCCAATAATCTTTTTCGGTGAGTGGTGTCTCCTCACATACCTGGCTAGAACAGGATTAGTGGTTGGTGGAACTTTATTTCCATCATTGGGTGGTAGTTCTTTATGTTCATCTTCCTCCTCAGTTTGTACATTTAGTAAGATATCATGAATGTTTGGTTGAAAATATATAAATCTTTGATAATCTTCATGTTCCTTCTTGTTTTCCTCATCATTTTTCTCTACAAATTCATCAATTCTCATATTTGGACTTTCCACAATTTTTTTAGTAGATTTGTTCAGACATGTGTAAGCTTTTCTCTTTGTAGAACATCCTAGGAATATTCCCTCATCTACTTTAGAATAAAACTTATCATCTCTAGCATATTTAAGAATATAGCATCTACTTGCAAATACTTTGAAATAACTTATATTTGGTTTTTGATCATACCAAATCTCATATGGAGTTTTATTTGTACCTTTCTTCAGTTGTACTTGGTTAAGTGTATAAGTAGTAGTATTGACTACTTCTCTCCAATATGTTTGAGAAATACCTTTCTCAATCATCAATTTCCTTGCTCAATCCACAATGGATCTATTTCTCCTTTCAGCTATACCATTCTATTGTGGTGTCCTTGGTGCAAACATTTGTCTCTTTATTCCATGTTCATTGTAGAAGAGTGTAAACTCATCAAAAGTAAACTCTCCTCCTCTGTTAGATTGTAAACACTTCAATTTTCTTCCAGTCTCCTTTTCAAATCTTGCATTGTTCCACTTAAATATCTGGAAAGCTTCAGATTTCTATTTTAAAAACATGACAGATATCATTCTAGAATAATGATCAAAAAACAAAATGAAATATATATCACCATAGTAGCTTTGTGTTATCATCAGTCCACATAGGTCAATGTGCACTAAGTTCAAAATACCTTGTATAACATAAGACTTACTTGTAAAACATGACTTAGTCATTTTTCCAACTTGACATTCTTTGCACATGACATTCTCAAGTTTTTCTAGTCTCGGTAGACCTCTAACTCTATTCTTTTTTCTCACTTTAATTAGATTTTCAAAGTTCACATGACATAATATTTTGTGCCATAACCATGAATCTTCAACATTAGCATATAAAAAACTCTTAATAGATGTATCAATGTAGAATAGGTTACCTTTATATTGTTCTCCAATGGCAATCAAACTTCCTTTTTGATCAAATACTTTTACCTTCCCATTCTAAATTTCTAGTCGGTGTCCTAAATTGTTTAATTGTGCCACACTCAATAGATTGTACTTTAATCCTTCAACCAAATATACATCATCACATCTTATATTATTTAACAAAATTATAGAACCTTTACCTTTCATACGATATGGAGCATCATTACCGAATCTAACATATCCTCCATTATGTTCTTCCATATTAATGAACTTAAGTGTGTCACCAATCATATGGTGTGAACACCCATTGTCTATAATCTAAGTATCATTCTTACTTACATGTGATATTAGGGATTCTTATTCTTTACACTTTTGTTCATCAGAATCATCCTTGATAACAACATAAAAAAATTCTTCTATGTCATCATCATTTGTGTCATCATTGGTAAGTCCTTCATTAGCAATATGACATAATTTCTTACCTTTATTTTTTAAATCTCAAAATCTCCTGAATCTGTTTTCTTTCTTGTTGTCATCTAGGTTGTCTTTCTTCTCATCACTATCATTGTCAGGGCATCTAAATGTAATATGTCCAATCTTGTTACATTTAAAACATTTCAAGGGTAGCTTACCTTAGTATTTTCCTTTACCTCTCTATAGTCTTCTAGCTAGTAGAGCTTCAAATTCTCTTTCATTTGCTTCATCTTCAGCATATAGTTCTATTAACTCACTCTTTCAGCTATATAATCTTTCACTTTCACTACTTGCATAGCCATCAATAGGTCTAGACTCCCTAGAACTTCCAATATTAAAATATTATTTAAATGCAGATTCAATCCTAGTAGTATAGCAGGTAAACTATTATCAAAATCATTAAGCTCAAAACAAATCAGCTTACCAATAGTAGCATCTAGTGAAACAGTCATCTAAGGAATGGATCTTAGTTCTTGTGTTAAAGACACTCATATGGAATACATAGGTAACAATGTCCTCAAAAATTTTATTTCCACATCTTCTTCAGTTATCTTTCCTCCAGCACCTCTGATAGAATTCATAGTTTCCTTTAGTCTAGTGTTGTATAGTGTAACATTTTCACCTTTCATTCTCATAGAATCAAATTTTCCTCTTAAGCTTTTAGATTTTTTCTTCATAACATGCCTATCTCCACTATGTATCAATTAAATCTTATCCCACATCTACTTTGCTTTATCACATCCTATAAGGTCATTGAACTGTATATCGGTGAGAGTAGATGATATCTCAATCATTGCTTGTGTGTGGTCTTATCTTTCTCTTATCTTCTCAAATGTCAAAGGACTAGATGGCAGTGGTGTATACTCATGGTCAAGATAATATGGTGCACAATATCCAATACTAGATATGTGCAACCTCATTCATTTTTTCCATGTAGATAAGTTATCCTTATTCATCTTAGGTTCCTCCCACTTATACATCTTTGGATCTTTAACTCAAGTCTTTTAAACTTGTGTCTTAGAGTACTTAGATCTGATACCAATTGTTGGATTAATGAGACACCAAATATCTTAAATAACTCAAACAGTAACTTGCATAAATAGTAAATAACATGCTCATGTTTCATTCAACACATTTGACACCATATTTAAGGAGGAAACCCAATTTGGGAAAAACCTTTGTGGGAATTGTCACCTGCAAATGAAAAATACTCTTTGGAAGTATGCTCGGTTAACAACTTATCTTGTTGAAGATTACAATACACATTTGTTAAATGTGACCCTGTTAGGGGATTTACCTTAGACCCATTAAGATCTTCACCCTGTTAGGAGTGGCCTGGTTGAAGGGCTTTGAACACGCTTTTAGAATGTCACCTTTCTCAAGGATTTCACAATAAGACTGTTAAGTCCACGTAGTTAAGATATTTTGTTGTTACAAATGAAACTAAGAAATAGTATGTAAAATGATCTGTAAAACTGAAACAACCTCTTGCTTGATTAGATCCCTTATGTTCTATTTCTAACTACTGGCATCAATACTTCCTCTATCTCTACTCTAGACTTAGATTTTCACCTTTCTACTCTTCACTACATCACTTGGTAGCACTTCAACACTTTAACTTTCCTGCCTCACTTTCCTTTCAATTCATCCTTTAAATAGACACTATTTTTACCTCTTAATCTCCTTGATTATGTTTTCCATCAATCACACTCAGCCATTAGATTAAATTCTTGAACTAATTCACTGAGCTTGAAACTCAGTTAACCACTTTGGTATCACCTCAGAACTTGCACTTTTCTTGGAAATAAAGCCTTCACTTTTACCTCTTAATCTATACCATAGATTTCTTCCTTGGATTTTCCCGTGTGTAGATCTTTTAACTAACTTATTTTTCATTCTTGGAATCCTCAAAATCGCTGTGTCAATGCATTAAATTTTTTTTATCCTTGTTTGTAACAGTTTTTCTCTCTTGGTAACTTACTCTTGGTTCGGTGACTAACATGTACTGCTCAGTGCTTCAATGTCTTGGTGTCCTAACCGACTTTCATAACCCTTTATTGACAGACTAATTTCTGCTTGGTAACTTAACTATTTAGTCTTACCGAATTGATAAAGTAGAAACCAATTATTTCAAGATAAACTTATCACTGTCTGGTCTTTATTAACTTTCCCAATTGAATCAACTCTGAAAGATATGGCAATAAAATATGAACCAGAAATTAATTGCTTGACATCAATGAAAAAATAATAATTGATCTAATTCTTTCTACAATATTGTATACCTCTAATCTTGGTCTTCATCATCATCTCCATCAGTTGAGTAACACACCCCCTTCTTTAAAGAACCATTTTCCTTAATGCTAACTAAGAAATGATTCTTATGAATAAATTCTTCACCTTCCCATGTGGCATCTTCAATTGAATGAGTTATTCTTTGAGTGTTCTAGACCTTAGTTTCTTTGTACATATTTAGAAGATAAATTTTGGTTCTAATATGATCCTTCCTTCTTCATTGAGCTCTAGTAATATCAATTGCTTGTGTAGTTATGTTGTTTCCTATTATTTTCTCAAACACAAAATATGAAAAATTGGATATATCTTTATAGTTGGTGGAAATTCCAACTTGTAGGAAACACAACCCATCTTTTTCATGATCTGGTATGGACCTTGTTATTTTGGTGTATCCTTATTATTCTTTATTTATTTCTTAAATATATTTTCTTATAAGGTTTCATTCACAAGAATACCCAATCTTCCACTTCAAATCTTCTTTCACTACGATGTTGATCTACTTGTTTCTTCATTTGATTTTTTACTATGGCCAAATTCTCTTTGAGTCCTGAAAGTAGATTTTTTTGATGAAGAAAGTCATCCTCCATAGCTTGAACTTTTGGTAGAATCTATAATGATGATGTGATGGAAGGAGGATGATATCCATTTAGTTCCATAAAAGCAGATATTGTTGATGAGGTATGGAAGTAACTGTTATACCACCACTCTGCCAGAGGCAACTAATCCAACCATTTGTATTACTTATTTGAAGTGAAACAACATAGATATCCCTCTATACATTTATTAACAACCTCAATTTTTTGTCAGATTAAGGATGATATGAAGAACTATGAGCTAAATGAGTTACCAAACATGAGAATAATTTTTTCCAAAAGTTACTCATAAAGATAGGATCATGATCACTAACAATAAACTTAGGTGTACTATGTAGCTTTTATATATTCTCCAAAAATGCCTTTGTCACTATAATTTTTGTAAAAAAAATTCATAATGCAATAAAATGAGTATACTTAGTGAGATGATCCACCACTTCCATAATGACATCTTTTCCTTTAGATCTTAGGAGACCTGGAATGAAATCCATGGAGACATCTTCCCAATTGTGGCTAGGAATCACTAAGGGTTCCAAGAGACCCGGTATCTTAATTGTCTCCCCTTTATTTCTTTGACAAACCAAACATTCAACTACATATTTTTAACATCCCCTTTTAGTCCTTCCCAAAAGAAGTCTTTCTTGACTCAATGACATTTGTTCAAAAATATTGAATGACCGCCTATGTGAGACTTGTGAAGCTCTATGAGAATCTATAATTTGAGCGTGGAGTTCTTAAATAACTATAATATCTCTTTATACTCAAAGCATCTCTCTTCTAAAAAAACTTATCTAAATGACTTGGATTAATCTATAACTGTTTAATGAGATTTCTAGTATTAACATCATTTTTCCACTCATATTTATCTTCTTCTACCAATTTTATTGCACTATTGAAATGAAACACAATAAAGCTTGATCTTTCTCATCTTTCCTAGATAATGCACTAGCCACAATATTTTCTTTTCCTTTCTTGTATATGATCTCAAATTCATAGGCCAAAATCTTAGTCACCCATTTTTGTTGCTCCTTAGAAGATAATCTCTGCTCCAAAAAATATTTAAGGCTATCATGATCAACCTTAACTTTAAAGGGTATTCGCATTGGATATGTTCTCAATTTGTTTACTATATGAAGAATACATAACATCTCCTTCTCATTGTGCGTGCTAAAAGTGGCCTCTACTTAGAAGAACACTTCAACATGGTCATTGTACTTTAGCTGCATACATGAATGAATATGGATTCATTCATACTGCATGCCTGAAGGAGTCAACCTGTTGCCTTCTAGTAGGCAGGATTATGAGCATACTCTCAGGTCATTGCAAGCTTAGTGACTACACCGAAGACCTAAATGAAGGATTTTAAAAGCTATGATAATGCAAATAAATGATTAATCTAAATGCAAATGTAGTTTGTTGTTCATCCAAGACTAATTAGGATTCATTTTAGAAGCACC
>MU227336.1:587895-601247 GCA_018584345.1 Thuja plicata | reverse complement strand
TCATCCAAGACTAATTAGGATTCATTTTAGAAGCACCAAATTGAGTGTGTAAGATTGATTTTAAAACACCAATTGAAATGTACTCTAAGATTAGATTTGCATGATTAACATTAAAACAATAATAAAAGCTATGCTAAGAATGCAAGAAGCTAAGACGAAAATGCAACATGATAAATTTAATTAAAAGATTAGGATCCTTTGTGAAGAAAAAGAGTTTCTCTTTTATAGAAATCTCTCTCGAATCTATGGTCGAGATTGAACAAAAAGAGTGTCTCAGATTTGATTGAAGAAGCACAATCCATGTGCAAGTGATTCAATTGGTCAAGAGAGTCGGTTGACTAAATTGACTGATCAGTTATTTTGGAAACTTCCAAAATCAATTCACAGTTAACTGAAATGTTTCCAAAATGATAAACAGTGGAGAATCAGTTAACTAAGTGGAACTGGATTGTTTCCATTTTGATAAATCAGTTAACTGGATTTGATGATGTCATATGCATTTTTAATAGATTAATTAATTTTGAATGCACATTTATGTTTTTATAATTAATTTAATTCCTTTTTGATTTAATTGACAATTTTGTAATGGTTATTTAATTAATATGTCATAATATCAATTAAATAATAGTATAAAGTTTATTTGCCAATGTAATGTGATTTTAGGAATTAATTAACTAATCAAGTAAGATGATCGATTAGGACCTAGGGTTTAGGTCAGATCAGTTTGAATTCAATAATTACCTATTTGATTTAGGACTTAGGTTTAATCAAGATTAGGGTTTCTTGATCAATTGCTGAGATTGGGGGTCTACGATTTAGGTGACCATTTTTAGGTGATTACATTTGCCCCTCTTTGAATTGATGTGCGATCAGCACATTGATTCAAAGAACTGTTACTGACGAGATCAAGAATATTTTGATTTGAAGCGATGAAACCATTATTTTAAAGAAGAAGAATGACTTTGAGCTTGATTGGACGAAGATCAATCAAAAGATATAAAACAAAATGCTTAGTTTGATTTGAAGCGATGAAACTGAACATCTGTCAGGAACTCTTAAACCTTTTGATTGGTTTGAATGAATAACCAGTTTGATTTGAAGAGATGAAATTGATTATCATTAAGAGATTTGATTAGCAAGAAAATTGACTTGATTTGAAGTGATGAAGCCAATTTGATCAATGTATCTGGTTTCAATAATGATTACCCCGTATAAGACCGATCTTGTCTGGTTTCGAGTGCATTCACCACTGTATAAGACCATTGATTAGGTTGCCTTTGATTTCAGATGATCTCAACTTGATTTGATGTGATGAAGCTGAGAAGCCCCAATAAATGGGGTTTTGATTGAGGATGTGATCACTAGAATGTTGATGTCTTGATCTTGCCCCCTTGGGAGAAAAATTGAAATATGGCTAGGTGCCCTAGTGATGAGAAGCAATTCAATTGATTAGACAATTTAGGAAGAAACTGATCTGATTAGAAAGAGGTCCCACATGGTTAGGAAAAAATTTGTACTTGATGAGAGGTCTTGTTGACCAAGATTGACCAAAAGTAAGATACATGGATTGATGAGAAGAAAAGCATGAGAGATTTCTATTGGTTGTGCAAGTGGTCAAATTTTGATTTTGATTTTGATCTTGAAAATAGAATCAGGACAGCTGATTTGGCAAGGGATGTCATGACCACTTGACGATGAGAAGATTGATCGATTGGAATCTCAGATCCTTCACATTGGATAGAGATAGAGTTATTATGCTGATTTCAACTATATGCAGATGCAGATGCAAAACTAACATGAATGCAACCTAAGGTGTAGTCATTGAGCTTTAGCAGTTGAAAATTTTAATCATTGAGCATTTTTGGAACATCAGAGTCAATACAATCCTTACTGGTGCCACTGCAACCATATGAATATGAATATGCCTTTCATCGGATAAGATATGGGAAACTAACATAAGCATCAAGGAAAAAAAGCTGAGATGACCTGAATATTGTTTCCAATTTTGATAGTGCAAGAGCACACTAGTATCAAGGCATTCAAAGCCAAGATAACCATGAGTGCGCGCTTGTGTAAAAAAATAGATAAATAACAAACAAGGAGATAGTACCGACCTCACCTTGGCAGAAAAATAAAGAGGATCGAGGGATGTGAGGCTTTTTCACCTTAATGTAGGAGCTCTTACCACATAAACCCAATTTATTTGATGTTTCTAGATCATCAGGATCACACCAACAAGCAGTAGACAAAGAAAAGATTAGCGAAATCAATGAAAACAGATAGCATACAAATACAAGTTCAGCATACTTCAGCTATGTTCAAAGCTTTCAAATGTGTATATGAACGAGGTGTTGAGAAACACCATTGTGCTTGTGAGTGTTCTGTGTTTGATTTCTATCAATCTATTGTTTATGTTTGCGATATCCAATGTGTGCTAAGAAACATAGATGTGTCCAGAGATAGTGTTAAGAAACACCATTGATTGTGGTGTTGAGAAACACCTACTTGTGTCAGTAGTGAGTTGTCCTTCAGAAATGACAAGATTACTGACTCTGGTGTAAACCAAAGATGTGATCAAATTGGGGACCCATGCCCCTAGTAGCAAATGACGATAACTGACTTAACTCATACTGCGAGGACAAATCTGATTTGATTGCCCCCAGGTTATGACTCTAGATCAGTTTCAAGCCAAGAGGGTTCTCAAAAGAACCAGAGTGTCACAAAAGTGACTGAAAGATATGTACAAACTAAAGCAAAGGATTGATGCCAAGACCGAGCATTGATAGATGGAGCACTGAGTATAAGAGGTGCCTATTTACCAGGTTTTCACCTACTTGGCAAAGATTCTATTTTTGCTACCATGGCGCCTTTTTACTAGGTTTTTGCCAAGGTAATTTTTCTTCTTTTTCAATTTTTTTTGTATTTTTCCATTTTTTGATTTTTTTCAATGGATGCATCAAGGTGCCTATTGCTAGGTTTTCACTAGGATGATCATTTTTTTAGGACTTTTTCCAATTTTTAGAATTTTTTCAGGACATTACTACGTACATGGTGCTGATCACCGAGAATGCCTTAGGTGTAGAACTTCTTCAGATGGAGAGTGTTGATGGGCTCTCGAAGCAGATCTCCTTTAGGTGTGGAGAGTTGATGAGCTCCAGAGCTGAATGCTATAGTAATGATATAAGGACCTAGCTAGTTGGGTTCAAACTTCCCCTTTTGTTCTCTATGTGACTGATTACGGGGATTTTCTCTCAACACAAGGTCTCCCACCTGAAGTTCTCTAGGTTTGACTTTCTTGTTGTATCCTCTTGACATTCTTTTCTGATAAAATTTGAGGTGATCAAAGGCCACTTTCTGATGTTCATCCAGTAGCTCTAGTTCTTAGAGTCTCAAAACTCAGTACTCTTCATCTGGTACAAGTCTACACAAAGAAACCCTAAGAGATGGAATTTCTACCTCTAGGGGTAAGACTGCTTCTGCCCCATATACCAATGCAAATGGGGTTTCCCTTGTAGGTGTTCTAATACTTGTTCTATAAGCCCATAATGCAGGATTGATCTATAGGTGCCAATCCCTTCCAGACTTGTTAACTGTATGATGTAAGATTTAAAAAAAAAAAATATTTTAGGCCTCAGCCTACCCATTACCTTGTGGGTAATAGATTGAAGAACAGTGTTGTGCTATTTTTAAATTTTCACACAACTCATCCATAATGTTGTTCTTAAATTGACCTCCATTGTCAGTGATGATGGAGGAAGGTATTCCATAGTGAAAAATGATGTAGTTCAGAATGAACAGTGAGACCTGCTATCCAGTTGCTTTAATGAGTGGGACCGCCTCAACCCACTTGGTAAAATACTCAGTAGCTGTGATAATGAAATTGTGTCCATTAGAAGATGAGGGGTAAATATGCCCAATGAGATCAAATGCCCATTGTTGAAAGGGCCAGTGTGTTACAAAAGGAATGAGCTCCCTTGCTGGAGCATGTATAAGATTGTCATGCAGCTGACATTTCTTACAAGTCTTTGTGAACCTGATAACTTCTTTCTCCATGTCTGGCCAATAATACTCTGCTCTAAGCAGTTTTCGAGCTAGAGTCAGACCGTTAGAATGAGAACCACAAACTCCTTCACGGACTTCAGACAATGCATGTTTAGACTCTTCTTTTTCTAGACACCTAAGAAAAGTACCGTCTAATCCTTGCCTATACAAATCGTTGGCCACAAGAACATACCGTGAGGCATTACGAATGAGGTGTCATTTTTCATTTCTAGTTAGTCCATAAGGAATGATCTGATGGTGCAGGTAAGAGTAAACATGGTGATAACAGGAGGATTCCTGTTTGATGACTAAATAGATCATTTGGGAGTCAGGGGAGTTGTAGGAAGGGAAATGGATTTCTTCCACTAGGAACTCATAATGGAAGTCATCCTCTTATTGTTGTGAGGATGCTAATGTAGCCATGGCATCAGCTGCTTTGTTCTGTACCCTTGGGACTTGTTGAAATGTAATGTAAACAAAATATTTCTTAAAGTCATCAACCATTCATTTATAAGGAATGAGTTTTTCATCCTTAGTTTGGTATACATCATTGATTTGGTTGATTATAAGTTGAGAGTCACCATGGACATGTAACTCATAAACATGTAACTCATAAACATTCCATTCAAGAGCCAGTTTGATTCCATTTACCAGTGCTTCATATTCTGCTATGTTGTTTGTACAAGGAAACATGAGCATGTACGCCTTTGGAATGGAATAGTTTTGAGGAGTCAGAAACAAAATCCCTACATGTGAACCTTGTTGCATGAATGATCCATTGAAGAACATTTCCAGGATCTGTGAGTGATGTGCAAAATAGATCCATCTGGGAACTCAGCATTGATTGGTTCTTCGTCATGTAGTGGAGCATTAGCCAGTTGATCTGCAATTGCTTTCCCTTTAATCAATTTATGTTCAATATATTCTATGTCAAATTCACTAAGAAACATAACCCATTTAGCCAATCTTCTAGTGAGGGTAGCTTTACTTAGGAGATACTTCAAAGGGTCAATTTTAGCCACCAGTTTGACTAAGTGAGCCAACATGTAGTGATGCAATTTCTAAGATGCAAAGACTACTGTCAAGCATGCTTTCTCAATCATAGAGTAATTCATCTCATAGGACACTAATGTTCTACTAATATAGTATATAGCGTGTTCTTTCTTGTCTTCATCTTCTTGTGCTAGAAATGCCCCTAGTGACGTTGAGGTAGCTAAAATATACAAAATCAATGGTTTGCCTTGTTGAGGTCACATGAGTACTGGTGGATTAGCCAGGTATGTTTTTATTTGAGTGGAACTCTTGTCACATTATTCACTCCATTGATAAGTAATGCCCTTGTGCAGAGTCTTGGTAAATGGTTGTTCTCTATCAGCCAACTACGAGATGACCTTCTGATAGACTGGATTCTCCCTTGGAGTGTTCTCATTTGGTTTATGTTCTTGGGAGGTGACATTTCCAATATCGCTCACACCTTCTCAAGATCAACTTATATGCCTTTAGATGAGATTGTTAGGAATAAGGTGTCTCAACCTTGGATAATTCCTATTCTTATTATTTGTTTTGTAAAATGTATTTCTTGCAAATAATGTTGATGTGTCGGCATCTTGAATTGTGTGTAAGGAGATCATGGCTAAAACAGTTATGATGAATTCCTATGACACATAAGAGCTATGTTAGGAAGATTCAATGACAGGTGAAGACAGTTACAATACACTTGCAATGCAAGTTCTATCAGAAGATTTCAAAACCCTTGAAGACAAATCACGGCAGCATAAACCGTTCCAACAATACACTCGCATCACTAATCTTCGCAACCCTAAAAAGTGAAGCGCATGATATAAGCTTTTTTAGGGTTGCGAAGATTAGCGATGCGAGTGTATTGTTGGAACGGTTTATGCTGCCGTGATTTGTCTTCAAGGGTTTTGAAATATTCTGATAGAACTTGCATTGCAAGTGTATTGTAACTGTAATAGTTTTGGATCAATACATTGTGCAGGTTTTGGAGTGCTGGGGTTTTTTACCGAAAGGTTTTCCCCAGGGTATATCATTGTGTCATTCTCTATTTTCTGTATGCATGGTATGTGGCTGCAATATCTTTGTTAAAGTAGTTAACGAATCTGTACTTGTAAGGATTTAAAAGAATTTTCACAATACTTTCCTATAGAGATTAGCGTAGGAAGATATTTCCGCACCTGAGTTTCCTTACAGAGATAATGTAACCCAACAGCTTTCCAGAGGTAACACCAAATGCACATTTCTTAGGATTCAACCGTAAGTTAAAATTTTCCATTCTATCCATGATTGGGCCTAAATCTTGTAGGTGCAAAGATCGTTTCTTTGATTTATCCAGGGTATCATCCACATAGTCTTCCATGGTTTTGTGCATCATATCATGGAAGATAGTTGTTACTGCCCTTTGATAGGTAGCTCCTGCATTTTTCAAACCGAAAGAATGACATTCCAGTAGAACATTCCCTAGGTACATGTGAAGGCAGTCTTTTCTTGATCCTCGAGAGCAATCTTGATTTGGTTGTACCCCAAGAAACCGTCCATGAGAGAATACATTTCATACCCAGCAGTCATGTCCATAATCATGTCAATGTTGGGCAAAGGAAGGTCATCCTTTGGACATGCTTTGTTGAGATCCCTAAAATTAGTGCAGACTCTGATAGATTTGTTTGGTTTTGATACTAGTATGATGTTGAATATCCATTCTACATAATCAATAGCTCGGATAAATCCAGCTTTGAGTAACTTTTCTAGTTCAGCCTTGATAAGTAATGCAACATGAGGATGCATTTTTCTGAGTTTTTGTTTTACTGGTTTTACTCCAGGAGATATTGAGAGATGATGCATGATAAGGTCTGGTTCTAAACTGGGCATATCTGAGTATGTCCATGCAAATTTTATCTTCTTCTCTTTAAAGAATTCTGTGAATTCCTTGAGCTTTGCTGTAGACAAAGATTTAGCTACATGAATGATGTGTGGATGTTCCTCTGTACCAATATTCACTGGTTGAGTTGGATCTATGAGTACTGATGATCATTCTTGTAAATAACTGGGCAAGACATCAAGAATCCCATCCTCAAGAACCTTAGAGAGGTTTTCACCTTTGGATGCATCTTTTCTTTTTACTATTTTGGGTTATGAAACTGCCACAATGTGGTTTTTGCCTTGAGACCCTTTTCTTTTTCTCATTTTTATCTTATAACTGAGATACTTGATGTCCACTTCAGTCATACTCACAGTAGGTTCACTGGTGGAAGAAGTGATAGGTTCAGTGGTGTTAAGATAGCAGGCTAAAGCATAGTCATTGGGAAATGTAGGCATTTCAGCAGGTTGTCCTTGTAAGGACCAATCAATGAGTTCAGGATACATTAGCAGCAAAGGTTCACTAGGTTTGAGGGCATTCACGGTATGTTCATCATATATGGTGACTGTTAAATAGAGTCCTAGACCTAAACCTTGTATATATGTGTTCAAATTAGAAAGAGACCTAACAACATCATCAAAGCCCATGTCAGAAATAAGAGGTTCCAATTCATCCGATCTAACATCTAAGCCTTCACCTACTTCATGCGTGGTCTCCATCTTTATGTCTAAAGTGCCCTCTAAAAGACTGTCAAACTCATATTCATGGGAGTCTATTTCATCATTTGGTTTCATATCCAAGACATGAGTGAAATCTACTCTTTGCCCCCAGTTTGGATGAGTTCTACCTAAAAAATCTGCTATGGTTAGACTATGTTCTTCTGTATCCAAAGATTGTTCAAATTCAGTAGTTTTTGACTCATCAGAAGTAATTGATGATTCCTCTAGAACACGCTCTTCAGTAGCATTGACCTGTGGTGTATCTTCAACAAATAGAAGAGCCAAAATATTGGGAGGAATGGGAAAAGGATACACATCCTCTACATTAGAATCATCTGAATCATCCCAGTTGCCAGTGGGTGTGTTAGTGCTTTCTACTGTTGTGTTTTGTTCTTCCAGAACCTGATGTCCCTTTCCTTTATCTAAGTGATTCTTCACTCTTTGTTCTTGCTTGGATAAGAACCCTAGACCTATTGTGTCTTTAGGTCATCGGTAGTCAGTAGAGATAGGTTCTTTAAGACCATTTTGATTAGGTCCAATGGGTCCTTTACCCGAATAACCCATTTTACAAGCCACCTTATACCCCACACCATATTTTTCTGGGGGTATTACATGTTGTTCATCTTCATTATCTTTAGGTTCTTTATATAACCAAGCCAGAATGACTCTTTCCTCCTATTCATCTTCTAATGGTGTGTTGGCTTTAACAAAGGTCTCATCATAGATTTCTTAGCATGTTGTTGGTTTCATCTCTTCTGACAGTTTTCCATAAGACCTAAGTGATCTGGGAAGAGATGTGAGTGATAGTACAGGTTCCACTGTGTATCCACCCATACCTGTGTCCTTTATCTTGAGGTTCTTTTCCATTTCCTTCAATAAATCTGTAGTTGATTCAAAGTCAGATGCTTCACTGTTGTGTGGGACAAGGGTATCTGCTGCTTGTCTTAGTGCATTACAGGCATAACTAGTGTCAGCAGGAATAGTGACTTCTACACCATTGAATGGGAATTTGATGCATTGATGGAATGTTGATGGCACTGCTTTCATCTCATGGATCCAGGGTCTTCCCAATAGAATGTTGTAGGCTAGTGGGAGATCCAAAACTTGGAAGGTAACATCCCTCTCAACAGGACCTATGCGGATTGGTAAAGTTACGAGACCTTTAGAAGATCTTTCTTGTTCATCATACACCTTGATAGTGATTTTCTTTTTAGGATCAATGATGTTTTCTGAAAGACCTAGTTTCTCAATTAACCTATATGTGCATATACTCAACCCTACACCTCCATCTATCAAGACTCGTCTAACATGGTGTTTATGGATCAAGACTTTGACATGCAAGGGGAGATTGTGTGGATGACTTAAATAGTTTTCATCTTCTTCTGGGAATGATAGGTAATGTGGCGAGGTCAAGTGACCCACCATGGATTGAAACTGATCCAAATCCAAGTCCTTAGGGACATTGGTAGTTGATAGAACTTTATCCATGACCTCTTTGTGAGATGGAGAGAGTTTGAGCAATTCAAAGATTGAAATTTGGGCAGAGGTTCTCTGCAATTGCTTGATGATGCTATAGTCCACAGTATTGGATGAAGTCAGTTGTTTGGACTGTGAGACTTTAGAGGTACCCACAACGGTTTGTTTGCTAAGAGGTACCCAGGATTTGGATACCGATGGTTTATTGGAAGATGATGAAGGGTTGGAAGATCTAGAACCCCCCAGGGTGACTTTTTCTTGTGCTTGAGTCACTGCATTAGCCAATTGAGACTCTTTCTCTTTCAGCTTGATGATGATGACATTGCAATATTCAGAATGAGATGGCTTAAGCATGTTGATGATGTTGTAGTCATCATTAGAATAAGTCTAATTGATTTGAGTTCCTTTCTTAGAATTTTCTCCTTTGTGATGGTCCAGGAAAGGATCTTTGAATGCCTTATGATCAGCATTCTTGTTGTGATTATCAACCGCAATTATTTTTTTATCAATGAGATCTTGGATCTCATGTTTGAGCCTCATGCAATTTTCTATTGTGTGCCCTTTGTTTCTATGGAATTGAAAAAAATCATTGTCTCTCCACCATTTAGGTTTGATCTCTGGATCATATGGTTTGGAGTTATCTGGCAATGTGAGCAGCTTGTTTGCCAGTAGAGTTTTAAGTGTAGATTCATAAGACTCACCTAAAGAGTCAAAGTCTCATTTACGTTTAATCCATGGTTTGTCTTTCAAAAAACCACTAGTCCCTTTAGAAGATGATGATTTAGTGGAATTTTCAATAGTTTTTAGGGCCTTAGAGCCACTTGTCAGATTGAAGACTGCTGGTTTTGACTGGAGAGCAGAGTAATCGACTACTCTGTCATTTACCACATGCTTGTTTTTGTTCCAATATTTAGATTTGTCTTTGGAACTGGAACCAAACTTGTTTTCTTTGTAGAGGGTAATGTCACCCTTTTTAATAAGCACATCTTCTATTTTCATCACGTTTTCCTCCATTTTCTTGTAAGAGGGTGGACATTACATCTAAAGAGGGTAGTTTAGTTCTGGAATTAGAACACTAACAAAAATATCCATCTTTTCAGATTCAGGCATGAGTCTTGGATATCTAGAAAACATCTTTCTCCATCGCTAAAGAAAGGTCAGAAAGGGTTCTCCTATGTTTTTCTTTGTGTTACATAAATCAATCATCATCACAGGATGTTGGATATTGTAAGAGTACTATTGCAAGAATAGATTTATCAGCTCATCAAAAGTTTTTATACCAGTGGGTAACTTTGAGAAACACTCCATAGCTTGGCCACTCAAACTCTGAGGAAAGAGATGCATAAGATATGTCTCATCATGCATAAATTCTCTACAAAGAGCATAGAATTCTTAGATGTGATCTTATGGATCAGATTGACCATTGTACTTATCAAACCGTGGAATTTCAACCCGTCATGGGAACGGAGGCAAGTAAATATCTCTGTCAAAAGGAAAAGGATAGATTGTGTTTAAAGAAAACCTTGTGTTGGGTGTTTCTTTTTCCTTTTGGAGTTTTTTTAATTCCATTTTCATAGCTTGCATTTGTTTAGTTATGAGCATCATGGGAGTTTCTTCTTCCCTAGCAATGATATCCTCAGCTTTGAAGTGAGGTGGAAGTTGAGCGCCTTGCTCTGCTAGATCTAGAAAATATTGTTCCTTATCTTAGTTTATGATTATTTTCATGAGTTTTACAAACCTCTTATCCTGGAGACATTCATCAATCTCTTCCTCACCAGGGTCTGATGGACTCGAGGAATGTTAACTATTGTGAGGATTGGTACCATTAGAGAGGTCTCTCCATTGAGACCTGCCTCTACCTTGTCTTTCTTCTGACATCTTAGGACTAGGTAACTTGTCCTCTGGGGATTGTGATCTAGGAGGAATTCGAGAATCTCCCCCAAAGAGAGGGTTTTTTCCAAACAAGGAGTTGTCTTTGAACAGGAATCCCTAGTCTTCTTTGTGAAATTCTCTAAAATAACTTCTAGTTCACATAGGCATAAGATAAGTTGATTCATCTGACTGACACTGTGGTGAAATCTAAAGTGTTGTCTAAGTCCAAGACCAAAGAGACCAAAAGATAAACGTCAAACTAAGGATGGAGATAGCAAAGACTCTGATCTTGAGTCAAGGTTAATGAACCTGCTCTCACAATCCAGAATAAGGACAATGCAGAAAAAGGTGATAAGATTGAACAAAGGACTCGGTCAATTGGACAAGTGTAACAACATCAGATTTCAAGATAGTGATAGGTTGGACTAACAATAGATTGTAATTGCAATGTGAACTAACAGAAGCGTTATGACAGTGCAAATTTCAGAATAGACTGAATGTAGTAGTATAAACTGATGGAAGACAAAGTTTTGACAAGTTTCTGAAACCAATTTGACAGAATTTTGACAGAGTTTTGATAGGATTGTTGAAGTTGCAAAGGAGACAAGATAGACAAATATCCAAAGTGTACATTTTTCCAGATTGTTTGATTGTTTTAGTTGTTGTTTCAATGAAAACTCATGCAAGACACATCATGCAGATTATTTGTTGTAAAAAGAAAATAATAGACACACCACAATCCTAGGATAGCCAGGGCAATATCTGTTGAGTTCCCACTTGAACTGAAGTTTAGCCACATTTACTCATAGCGGACAACTTAGAAGCTTGGAGGCACGGGATCCTCCTTACATGTGCACTCACTTCTCAGGCACACCAAGCTTTGAATCCCAAGGGTAATCACTTCCCAAGGGACCATTGTCTCTACTAAGAGCCGTGAAAGTGTGGGATGTCTTAGTCAGTCTCTGACCTTCTGTGCCAATATATAGAGGAATTTTGGATACTAGAACAAGGTTTGTAGTAAGGACATCCATTCATGTGGTTATACTTGTGGCAGATTAGCTCCATTATGGAGGCCTCCCATCCTACAAAAGTTACATTCTATAGGTTTTAACACACTACAAGGGTACTGAGGGAGATCTTCCCGATATAATGCATTCAACACCTGTTCATTGTGACATTAATCACAATGACATTTTTTATATACCAGTTCGGAAGGGCTTGGCTTTAGTCTATTACTGATTGGGAAATCCACTCTCACAAGCTCTATTAAAGCACTCGAGAGGCAGCCATGCTAAAGGATTTGTATGGATTTCTCTTTCGCCCAAGATCCATGAAGGTGAGGGGAGAGGATACGTCCATGCAATTCCTAGGATTTACAAAACTAAAAGACACTTCAAGTAGAATGAGAGAATGACATTAATGTTTCTGGATTTCTGATCATCCCAAAAGGGCGAGAGCATAGTTTCCTGACATCATTGTCATTCCTAAAACAACAAACAAATGTTCATTTTAATAAGTCCTACATGTGGGTTCCTATTTTAAGAAATTGAAAATAAGATGCAAGCACATTAATTTGCATTCTATCGATCAAAGGCAACTTGCAAAACCAATTTGTGAGTAGTTTGAGTTTTAGTCTTCTTGAGTAACGTTCTACAAACCACTGTTAGGTTGTATGAAAAAGATAAGATCGCAAAAAACCAAGCCAAAGATTAGTTTATAATATGAAAGTCATCAAATCAGAAAACAAAGTGCATATTCAGATAGTAGACAAAAAATCACGTGGTTTTAAAAAAAAAATCACTAAAAAAGATGACCGTATGAGCCTGTATGAGGCTCCGGAAGCTGCAAAAATGAGGATTAGATAGCAACAGTCACCAAAAATAGTGATTTCCGATCAAGCTAGATATCAAAATCAAAAAATAACTCCACCACTGTGATTGCTGTGAAATTCTACCCAAATTTTTTTTAAAAAATTATACTAAAAAAGGAGCCAAAATGAGTGAGATATGAGCTTTAAAAGTCGCACTGTAAAAACTAAAATGCATATGGTGAAGACAGATTTTTAAAACACCCTGTTGATGTTAGCATATTGCAGGGTTAAAATTGACAGCTTGGAGACCGTCATAAAATGCCAGTAGCCCAGCAAATGACATCTAGACGGGTGTCAAATTTAATAAATAGAAATCCCTTTGTGCAAAAACATGACCAATGGAAGGTCGCTACGTGTCTCTATATGAATGGTCTATTTGGATTGTAGTTGATTAGGTGGCCACCAGCGGTGGAAGGGTTTGGACTGGTGGTGAGGGAGGAGGTGGTGAAGAGCAGTGGCAGAGGTTGGTTAGCGCAGGGTGGGGAAATGCAGGTGGGGG